>PVIC010059739.1:0-10024 GCA_004025085.1 Thryonomys swinderianus | reverse complement strand
ACAGGCGTGAGCCACCACGCCCAGCATTATACGTGGTAACCGGGGATCGAACTCAGGTCCTTATGCTTGCAAGGCAGGCTCCGGAACCACTGAGCTAACCCTCCGGCCCTTCTGCGGAGCTTTTTCTGAAGGACTCATGAAACCCGGAGGAAGTAGGTAAAGCAGGATGACGCTGGACAGGGAGAAAGGTTAGGCCAGGCCCTCTGTCAAGACAGCTCTGGTCTGTGGCTGGAAGGGCCACACCAGCACTGCCCGAGACCATAATTTTTCATATTCTTTATCAGTTAAGCCATACGGTTCAATTTTTGTGCCCCGTCAGACATTCACACAAATTTTCTGAGTTCAAATAAGGAGGAAAAGACATTCTCAATCTGCAATCTGTCTGCTCGGCTAGCTCTGAACGGGGAGAGACTAGCCTAGGCCCAAGATCAGCATGTCCGGTGATTCTGAAAACTGCCCTTTCCAGGAGGAGTTGTGCCGTATTTATTCCCCTCCAACCCTTGGGAGAAGGAGAGAATTTGGAGACCACTCCCCAATTAACCCCCAGACCTCTTTCTCTGGGGAGGGGTCCTACGGGGAAGGGAAAGAGAAAAAAGAAAAACGAATGGGTGTTTTGAGGGCAGCCATGCCCTCCTGCTCCGGGTCAGCCACTTCGCATCCTCCCGGGACCCAGCCCCAGGGACACGGGCACCTGCCACGCGGGGCTGCACACACACATGGTCCCACGCGGCACGAGGGACGATACGTGTGCCAGGCCGCGGCTCGGCAGGCCCTCGGGAGTGCCGGGCGACCCGAGGCGCTGAACAGATGCTCCTCCAGAGGGTTTTCCAAAGGCAGATGTCTGCTCTCCTGCATCCTGCCCGGAAGGCTGGGAGACCAGCCCCGTCACCGCGGCCGTGGCGCGCGCTCCTCCAGCCCGCCACCCAGCGTCCCGCGCGCCAGGCCTGGCGTCCCAGCGTGGCGGAGGGCGAGTGTGTTGCCCATCAGCCTCGTCCCAGAAGGAGGCCAGGAAGTCACCCCTGCTTTGACTTTGCCACCAGCGGACCCGGGCCTGATAACCAGGCTGGGGGAGTGGGGTGTGGCCGGCCCACTCGGAGCTTCCCACAACAGGAAACAGGGACCGCGGTCCCTCAGGCCCCAGCCCTCCCACGTGGCCTCTCTCCTGCCCGGGGCTGATGCTGATGGAGCTAGAGGCTGCTGCTCCCTACCCCGCCCGCAGCCCGAGCCGCCCTGACTCCGCGCCCTGGGTCCCAGCCCCTGCAGATCTCCGCCGCCGCCCTCGGCTTTGGCTCCCGTGCGCTCGCTCGTGCGCCTGCTGACACCCCCGCCTCTCCGCTCCCTTCAGTGCGCACCCCGAACACCCACTACCTCCCGCAAAGTCTGCCTTTTCCTTCCGTCCAGGCGTCTCTGGCTGGGATGTGTCCCTAGACTCCTCTTCCTCCGGTCGCTGTCCTTGCCGGAGACTGGCCCTTTACAGACCAAGTCCGGCATGCTGTCTGCTCTACCTACCGCGCTCTTCGTCCCTGGACCGTGCACTCACTCTCACGTCTCCTGTTCCTCGCGCACAGGAGCGCTCACCCTCTCACTCACTGGCTCAACCGCCACGCCCTTCGCCCGCTCTCACCTGTGCCCACAGCCCTCAGCACACCGCAAGGTGTGATCTGAGCTGGCCTGGAAACGCAAGCTCCATCTGCAAGCCTGTTGCAAAGGAGGAGTCAGAGCCTCGGCAGGCCTGTGCTCTCTCCCCCATGCTCTGGGCTTGTGCGTTCATTCATTTGATTGGCTGGGTAGCTGGTTGGTCGGTCAGGCGGTTGGCTTTTGAGATGAGAACGCATTACGTAGCACAGCCCGGCTGGAACTTTCCCTCCTCCTGCCTCAATCTCCCAGGTGCTGGGATGAGAGGCGTGTACCGCCACACCCAGCTTTTTGTATGCCTTTCCCAGTGGCATAAAGGTATTGCTCACACAGGTGACCCTGCCTCACCCTACCCCACCTTCCAGGACTCAGAGTTTCTCCTGTGCAGATGCAGAGGAGGAAAGAGCCCCACAATCCCTGATCCCCTGTGTGACTAGCCCAGTTACCTGGCACCCACTTCTGTTTTGAGAACAAGAGGTAGATTCCTCTCTGAAATTCTGTCCAGACAAGTGAAAGTGGAGGAGTCTGCTGTGGGGAGATACACACATGCAAGCATGCACACACGTGCACGCACGCGCGTGTACACACACACACACACACACACAACTACTGCTAGCCAGGAAGCTTCTCACTAGTCCACGAGGAAAGGCTGTCCCCTCACATCGCCTCTTCTCACTGGGGCTGGACAGAGGAGGCTCGCGTAGTGCAGGCAGCTCCGCCGCGGATAAAACCAAAGCAGGTCAAGCAAGGACCTGCCTGGGTCCTCAGATGGAGAAGCAGCCAGTTCCAGGTCCAGTCCTCTTCCGGGGAGCTCCTGGGTTTCCCCAGGGCCTCATCCAAGTCCCTCCCACACAATGGCCCCTTGACTGCAGACGGGCCTGCGTCCGGATCGGCCTGGGTCTTCAGGTGGGAGAGAAGGCCCCTCTGGCCCTGCTCCCTCTCAGCCCCCGGGCCCTCCTTACCCACCCCGGGACCCCTCTGCCTCCCCCCGACACAGCTGTGGAGGCTGGCAAGGCCCGGCGCGAGGCCTGAGCAGCCCCAGCCCCCACGGCACACACTTGCCCTTTCTGTCTGGGAAGGATCGGCAGCTGTGGGCACAGCTCCGAGGGCTCGCCCACTGTCCCAGCCTCTGGAGAGGAGCCCAGACATCTGTCGCCAGGGAGAGGGTCTTGCCACCCCTGCACTTCCCTGGAAGCTCCACCCAATCCCACCAGGGCCTCGCATTCCCAACTGGCCTTCAGAGAAAGTTAATAATTAACAAAACCGTCCAGTCTCAGGAGGCCTCTGGCCCAGGTCCCCGCACTGCTTCTCCGGGCCCCAAGCCTGAGGGTCCCTCCGGCAACTCCGGGCCTCCCAAGCTGGGCCGGGAGGGCTCACCTGCCGCCTGGCTCCACCGCCTGCCCAGCAGGGCTCTGGGGTCCCGGGACTGCACGGCCAGCAGCTCCCAGCTCAGCCCAGCAGGACTCCTCCCAGCCTCTGTCCCACTCCCTCCGGCCGCTGCTGCCCGAGGAGGAGCTGGCTCAGGGTGAGGTAGTGACTGGGCTCCCTCTTGGCTTGCCCTGGGCTGGGCCCTGGTTAAAGGGATACACACCTTTTTGAACACCCTCCTAGGGCCTCCCGACGGAGCTCCCCAGCTCCACCCTCCCGACGCCCCAGGACCTCGCAGTACCTGACTCAGGTGGAAGAAGGAAGGAAAGGATGGTCCCTGCCCCTCTCGTCTGGGTCACGTGGAGGCCAGTTTCCAAGGCCCCCAACGGACAAGTTCAGTCAGCATTCCAGGCCAGCCTGGATGGCCGCACAATCTTCCTAGCTGCTGGGATTTCAGGGGTAACTCCTCATTTCCTGCTCACCCCAGGCCCCGAGGCTGGCTCCGGCCTTCTCTCTCCAGTTCAGCCAGCCTGGGCCCTCTGAGACCACCCCTCCCGCACAGCAGAGGCTCCTGCGCGGCCCCTGCCGAGCTTTCCCTCAGGTACCCGAGGAATGGCCACCACAGCCCCAGCAAGGCCACAGACAAACCAGAGAAGGCCCCCGCCCCTCTCCTGGGGTGCGATGGGCTCTGGCCGTGTGTCCGGCCACGGGTGAGCCATGCCAGCGCCCAGCACTGGTACAAGGGCAGGAGGGTTCACACCCCAGCGTACAGGGAACACGCTCCAAGAGCGTGCCCAGACTTCACAGAAGCGGGTGAGAGAGTGAGGATCCAGCCCCGTCAGGAGCCCGCCCTCCGCCCACGTCTCCCTTGGCATTAGTCACCAGGCCCCAGCACACCAGCCTCACACCCTTCCCCCAGACGCAGGGAGGCATACGCGTGTGTGCCCATGCACGGGCACACGCGCACACACACACACTCCCTGTCTCCGGTTTTCCAGGATGTCTGCCTTCACACACGCCGGCCCTCAGAGAGCACCAAGCTCTTCCACCCTCTGCCAGCTACAACCCTCTGGAGACGATCAAGACATTATCTTTGACTTTCTTTTTCAATTTTTTATTAATCAAATGATACAAAACAATCAGTGTTCTGTGAAAGCCCAGGTAGTCCTCTGCCCCCCGTCGGCACCTTCTCAGCCTCCTCTCTGAGCCCGCTGCCCTACCCCCAGGCGGAGTTCAGGAAGGAGGGACAGGACAGGACAGACAGCTACAGTCTAGCTCAAGAGGAGACTAAGAAGGGCAGGTTCTCCAGCATCCAGCCATATTCCCAGCCCAATCTTCCAGTCGCTGCCCACAGCCCAACTCCGCCCGCCTTCCCAATACCAGATGGCCTGGCCCTCACACCCCCTCCTTCTGGGGCACCCTCGGAGGCCCCTCCCCACCCCTGAGCATCCCAGGACAGAGCTACCACCCCTGGGGGAGGCAGTTATGAACCTGAACCTTGCAAGGACAAGGAGGTACAGGCTGGGGAACAGGGGTGGCGCCGGAGAGAACTTTTATTTCCCAACGCACAGTCCCTAAGGTGCCCTCTCCCAGCATCTGCCCCATAGCTCCGCAGGGGGCGCTTCAGCTGCCTGGCACAGGACCGTCCAGCTTGACACTCTTGGCTGCTTCTCCAATCAGCTCCCAGAAGCTCCCAAACTCCAGTTTAGAGTCGTTACAGTTGCCCAGGTTGGCAATTTTTTCTTCCAACCCACAATTGCTCTGAGGGGAGAGAAGACAACAACGTTGTTCGACAAGGTGGCACTCGGGATCTTTCCTCCCCACCCTGCCCCGGAGCAGGCAGCAGGGCCTGAGCCACCTGGCACCGGCGCGGAGGAAGGGCTGGGGTGCCAGGCCCCGTGTGGGCGGGCCTTGGAGTGCCTGCTGGGGCAGTCCGGGGCTGTGGGGTGGGGCCACTGCGCACCGGCATGAGGTGTGGCAGCTGCTGGGTGACCAGGTCCCGGAGCTCGGATGGGGTCAAGGTCTCCTTCCCACCCTGCACCGAGTACTGGTGGAAGTTCTTGATGAGGGTCTCAATGGCCCTCTCCACGGCACTGAATTCCTGGGCATCCTGAGGGTAGGAAACAGCACATCAGGGGTGCCCCACCACCCCACGAGAGACACGCTGCTCCCCTGGGGGTCCTGGCAAAGGCGGAAGGTAACATGCCCTCCCACTTAGAGCCCAGAACCCACCGCTCCCACTGCCCCAGCCTGCAGGCCACAGCAGCCACAGATTGGGCAAGGGCTTCCCCTGCCACCCCTAGCCATGGGCACAACAGCCCAGCGCCTGTGCAGGCATCCTCTTCCCAAGACTCATCCACACCGCCTGTGTGGCTCAGGGAAAGATCTCAAGTCTCCCTGGCAAGGTCTGTGAGGAGACAGGGCCCGAGTGAGGGACAAAATCCTGGGCGACACAGACTCAGGACCGAGGAGAGGAGTGTGAAGACAGGAGGACAGCCAGGAGTGCGTGGCCCACCTCGGCGTTGGCAGACCGGCACTGCCCCATGGTGCCCGCGTTCTTGGTCCTTGGGGAGAACGGCGTCGTCCTGCAGCCTGCCTCAGTGGAGCTGAGGGCTCATGATCTGCCAGGGAGTAGCCGGGCTGAGCGGAGGGTGTCTTCTTTCTCAGTGGCCCCTCTGTCTCCACCAAGCCCTTCGCCCCCTGGGGTATGACAGCCAGCTCCACCAGGCCCGGGTCCTCCCCAGGTTCCAGGACTATGGCCTTGGCCGAAGCCTATCAGGTAGAGGGAATCCCTTGGGCCTCACTTCCGCCTCACCCCCCCCCCAGCACCAGAATGCCCGCACCCGGGTTCCAGGGCAGCCCCCAGCCCTGCCCTCAAGACGGGCAGCGCAGGCGCGCAGGCGCAGGTGCTCGGGACGGGTGGCTCCCTGCACGCAAAGGCCCTTACCTGCCGGCGGCCGCTGGCTGGATGGGAGGAGCCCCTCCCCTGCGCTCAGCTCATATACCTGGGTGGGAGGGGCCGGGCGGCGCCCGCGTAGGCCGGGACCCGGCGGCTCGGCCCCGCCTCCCCAGCAGAGCTCCGAGCCGGTCCCTCCGTGGCGGGGGGCGCGTGAGGGCGGGCGGGGGCGCCGGCCCGGTCCGCGTCGGCGTCCACGGGCAGCAGGGAGAAGGCTGCGGGAGCGGCGGGGTCGGAGCCTGCACTGAGGCCGCAGGGCCTCCGAAACCGGGCGGGAGGGGCCGGTGCTGCCGGGGGCAGCAGAGGACGGGACTTGAAAGGGCCCACGGCAGCGTCCTGTGCGCCCCGGCCAGCCCCAGGCCGGACAGTGAGCCCCGAGCCCGGCCTGGCCCCAGAGCCCTTCCCAGCCTTCACGCGGACAGGAATAGGGAGGAAGGGCCCGACGTACTTGGCCTGGGAGAGGGGCCACGCCGCGCAGAAGGGCCCGAGCCGCAGCAGCGCCGGGGCGCGCAGCCAGGCCCACGCGAGCGCCGGACGACCCGACCGCAAGGGCTGCGGTGTCCGCCTCGGCCGTTGCCGTCTTTGCAGCCCCGCGGTAACCTGCAGCCCGCCCTCCAGCGCTTGCGCCCCGCGTCTGGAGCCCCCCTGTGCTTTCGGTCCGCGCTCGCGCAGGCCCAGGCCTCCCGTCTGCGTTCCCCGGAGACGGCTTGGCCTGCCTCTGCCCTGGGCAGCCTCTGCCCGCGGAGTCCGCGGACCGTCACCGTGCCTGAGCCCTCCCCAGCTGGAAGACCCTCCCAGCTCCCAGCCAGGGCCTCAGTCCAGGTCACCGTAGAGGCCCCAGCGGGGTTCCACTCCATTAGGGACCCCTTCACAGCGCACGACAGAGCTGGTCTCAGCCCAGGTCCCCACAGGGACACGGGCAGCTATGGCAGTGAGGGCAGCCCCGGTGCACCCCAACATGCCCTGCTCCCCCTGGTGGCGGGTCCTGCAAACTGCGAGCCCTAGAGCCAATAAGGACAGGGCAGCACACCATGCCCACCAGTGCCAACTTCTGCACCACCCCACCACACCATGATTCGCCACCTCCTCCTCCTGCTGGGGAGGAAGCACAGGAGGCCCCATGGTGCCAAGGATCCTTGGGGGCCTGGTGAATCAGTGGCTCTGGA
This sequence comes from Thryonomys swinderianus, assembly GCA_004025085.1. Taxonomy (NCBI): domain Eukaryota; kingdom Metazoa; phylum Chordata; class Mammalia; order Rodentia; family Thryonomyidae; genus Thryonomys; species Thryonomys swinderianus. The sequence continues at coordinate 2,899 of PVIC010059739.1, read as the reverse complement.
ATTTCAACCCAGGTCCAGTTATTCTTGTCTTTGTGGCTTAACTTGTTTAAATATGTTTCATTCAGTACAGGTTTTAAAAATACTACCTACTTGAGCCGGGGGGGGGGACACACCTGTAATCTCAGCATTTGGGAGGCTGAGGTGGGGTGGATCTCCATGAGTTCAAACCCAGACTGAATTACATAGGGAGACCTGGTCTCAAAAAACAGCAGAAGAAATACAACCTACCTGCCAGAGCCAGGGATGGTGGCACGGGCTGTCATCACAGCACTCTGAGAGATTGAGGAAGAAAGATATCAAGTTCAAACCCAGCTTGGGCAACTCGGTAAGAGCTCTTGCGGGCAGAGCTCAAGAGGCCCTAGGATTAACCCTCCCCAGTACAAAAAATAAACTGTAAGGGCTGGGGATTTAGCGCAAGTGGTACTGTGCCAACCTTGGACACACAGGGGCCCGAGCTCAATCCCCGGTACTGTAAAAAAAAAAATGAAATGAAATGAAAATAAAATAAACTATAAAATATTACCTACTTTTCAAGGCAGTGAGAGTTAACTAAGGTAGTATAGGTAACATCTTCTGCTTTTTTTTTTTTTTATTTTAGGGGATTTTTTGTTGTTGTTTCAGTTGTTCTTTTTGTTTTTTGGTTTTGGTTTTCTGAGACAAGGTCTCAAAATACGGACCTGTTAGCTACGGTAAAGACACAGTGGTAAAGATCCTTCTGCCTCAGCCTCCAGAGTACTGAGATTACAGGCATGTGACACCATGGCCAGGTCCATGCAGGTGACATATTTAGCCTGTGTTTGATATGGTAAGCCTCTGACCCATGGTACACATCATCATCATCATCATCATCATCAGAGACAACTCCAGGAATAAGATGGGAGCCGGACCCAGAACCATGCTGCTCAGACACAGTAGCTACCCGGTGAAATAGAAGACCCCTCCCCTTCTTCATATTCCCTTATCTTTTGTATATTCATTCATCGACCATTTATTTATTGAGTACCTACTCAGTACAAGATCTGCTGCTAGACAATGCAAAGTATTTGAGGATGAATAATATTCCGTCTTTAAGGAGCTCATGATGCTCAGGGTCAACCTCAGGTCGGGACAGAACCACCTCTCGAGAGAAGAGATCAGGGCGGAATCCGAATGAGAAGCATTTCTTCAAGGGAGAGCTTTATGTGGGCCGTGGCCCTGCCAGCCCTGCCAGCCCTGCCAGCCCGAGACCTCACTTCCTCTGGGCCCCCTTCTCCCTCTTGATCTCCCTGGCCAGTTCACCGATCAGCCTCCAGTACTCATTGAACTTGAGCTCTGAGTCCTGATTCACATCCAAGCTCTTCATCTTCTCATCCAGGGGGCCCATGTCCTGAGGAGACACCAGAGGGAAGGGGAGGGTTAGAGCCAGGGCTCGTCAGCCCGGCACGGTGGGCTCGTCTGTGACCGCAGCACCCCGGGAGGCGGAAGCAAGGCCATGACACGTTCAATCCATCCCAGCCGGGGCCACGTACAAGACCCTACCCCAAAACAGGTACCAGGAGTAAAACTCATGACCTCACCCTTGCCAGGAAGGTGCTCTGTGCCACTGAAAAAATTTTTAAAGGACTGGCGGTGTGGCTCAGTGCAAAGGCTTTGGGTTCAATCACGGATAGTGCCAAAAAGAAAAATGGGGAAGGCTCCAGAGACAGGGACAGGGAGGATTCCCTCACTGAAGGAGGAGGCTGCAGACCAGGACTGCCCTGCCCTGGGGTTCTGACCCCACAGGGGACTCAGAGGGAGGCAGGAAAGCCGGACTGGTGGCTTTGCCAGGGTAAAATACTCCCAGGTGGCCAAATGAATTATAAATACGAATCCCTAGACACACAGCTAGAAGACGCACACAATCTGTTCTGGTCTGCAGGTAAGAGCTGGCCCTAAATATCTCCCTGGAAAGAAAGAGCCTCTTCAACAAACGGTGCTGAGAAAACTGGCTTCCCATGCCAAAGACTGAACCTAGACCCGTATTTCTCACATGCACTAAACTAACACTGAAATGGATCAAAGATCTAAATATAGGGCCGTTGATTTAGCTCAGTGGTTCTGGTGCCTGCCGCGAAAGCGCAAGGTCCTGAGCTCGATCCCGGTAACCACATAACAATGCTGGGTGCGGTGACTCACGCCCACTAGCCATCAATACCACATACCACAGTCCCGGGCGTGGTGGCTCACACCTGTCATCCCAGCACTCGGGAGGCAGAGACAGGAGGATTGCTGAGTTCGAGGCTTGCCTGGGCTACATAGTGAGCTCAGGGCCAGCCTGAACTACAAAGCGAGACCCTGTCTCAAAAAAAAAGAAAAAAAAAAGATCTAAATATAAAAACAAACACTAAATCTGCTGGAAGACAGAACAGGAAGGACTCTTGAAGACACAGGTGTAGGCAAAGACTTCGTGGACAAAACCCCGATCACATAGGAAATATTATAAAAAATCAACAACTGGGATCCTATCGAATTTTGCAAGAGAAACTACCAGCAGAGTGAAGAGAAAACCCACAGAATGGTAAAAATGTTGATCAGCTGCTCCTCAAAGGACAAATATCTGGACTATATGAAGAGTGGTGGCACATGCCTGTAATCTCAGGACTCAGGAGGCTGAGGGAAGACAATCCCACACGTTCAAGGCCAGATTGGGCTACAGAGTGAGTTCAAGGCCATCCTGAATTACACAGCAAGACCCTGTCTCAAAATATATGGAAAAATGTTCAACAGTTACCATTGATTTGAGATGCAAATTAAAAGATTCTAACTCACTCCAGAAAGAATGGCTGTTATCAAGAAATCAACCAAGGGCCGGAGGGTTAGCTCAGTGGTTCCGGCGCCTGCCTTGCAAGCGCAAGGACGTGAGTTCAATCCCCGGTAACCA
>PVIC010059738.1:0-10008 GCA_004025085.1 Thryonomys swinderianus | reverse complement strand
TTTTCTTTTCTGTTGGATTTCCCTTTAATTGATATTACCTACACAACTATGCTCATGCTGTACTGGCTGACTATAGTTTTGTTCCATCTTAAACCTGCCTTACCTCCTAGCTTTGCTCCATAAAACCCCTCTGAGAAGTGAGGTGGGTGGACCAACCACTTCCAGGTTCCTCTTCTGTCCCTCCTACTCAGAAGCTTTTCTTCTCAATAAATTTTTCCTACTCTTAACCTCCATTCCTATAATTCATTCCTTGATTTTAGAGAACATGAACTCACTTTTCGTATGTCTAGTAGGTTGGGAGTTATACTTGCTCCCTGTATCAGTTTCTCTACAGATTCTGTTGGTTCAAGTAAATAATCCTTGCCTGTTTATACTGATTGTTTCTAGACTTGTACATTAGCTCTCATGCCCTTGAGTGACTAACAATAATCCTCTCCTCATATATATATATATATATATTTTTTTTTTTTTTGAGACAGGGTCTCGCTTTGTAGTTCAGGCTGGCCCTGAGCTCACTATGTAGACCAGGCAAGCAGCCATGAACTCAGCAATTCTCCTGTCTCTGCCTCCCGAGTGCTGGGATTACAGGCGTGAGCCACCACGCCCGGCACTGTGGTATGTGGTATTGATTGCTTGTTGGCGTGAGCCACCATGCCCAGCACTCTATGTGGTTACCAGGATCGAACTCTTGACCTTGCACTTGCGAGGCAGGCGCTGGAACCACTGAGCTAAATCTCTGGCCCCTCTCCTCATATTTTTATATTTACATAAATTAAAAGTATATATTTATCAGTATATACACACATAGAGATTAGAAACTATATACTCTATTTAGCTCTAATTACATATAATAACCTAACAATTAGAAATATTAACAATTTTTATCATGTTTGAAGTAATAATTTAAAAATAATTCTATTTTTAGACATCATATATATAATGTAATTTTTAGCTTCCACCAAATACAAAACAACATTGCAACTTTTCAACATGCAAAGCAAATGTAATTACTCCTCATATTTTAGATACCTCTCCTCTCACATGTTTTTATTTTGTTTAGTTTTTAAAAATTCCTTTAAAATACTGACTATATTTTTAGTCTCTAATGCCTATCTACTTTATCTTTTGAATTACATTCCAGCTGGTTTCTTCTATTATTCCTCTACCAAATCCACTCCTGCCAGAGATGTTGTTAATTCATATTTTTGATTCTTGTGGGCTATTCTTACACAGCCATCTGTTAGCCATACTTGCTAAAGTTTATAATTCTACTCAGAAAGGCCACGTGGATTTGAGTTTGAGAACTGAGTTCTCTGATTTTGGCTAAGATTAAATTGGTTTCTCATCTTAATAAAATATATTTTTTGTCATGTACAAATTATAAAGTTAATCATGTATGCTTTTTTTTTTCTGGATTCTAGTGAGTTAGCAATCCTAAGGATTCCTGAGTTTGTGGCAGCATAAATCCAACTAGAGCTCCTGTCACCATAAAGCTTCCTCGGTGTCTTAATGTGGTCTTCCTAAAAGGATGCCAACCACTGGATTCAGAGAATTCTCCATTATGACTTTTTAACCTAACTAACCATATTTGCAAAGATTGTATTTCCATGTAAGTTCACTTTTATAGGTAGAGGGTGTTGAGTGTTCAGCATTTCAGTGAGAAAGATGTCATTAAATTTAAAAATATGCTTTTTAACAATTCCATGTTTATTCCTATTTTAAAGAAATTATGGGTCAAAACTCCTCCTAATCCAGAAAGCTCTTGAAAAAAGTAAAATAAACAAACCTTTAATTGTTGAGGAAACAATGAGACTGCTGAAGCAGATAGAAATTTTATCATTTTATACAATCAGATTCATGCAAATCACACCTTACTTGTTCTCAAGATAATGATAAATTGTCCTTAAGACCAAAAAGTTGTCAGCATTGTTTTTCACAGTTTACCCTAACTTTATATGGCTCTCTGAGTAGTAATTTTTCCTTAGTTAATTGCCTTTTTCCAAAAGGAAAATAAACTTCAAACATTTTTATCATAGGTATTTTTGATACTTGGATCCTAGGATCTCATAAGAGAGACAAGGCCTCAATCTTTCTTGATGACTACACTTCAAAAGATGTTCCTAGCTATTTGAAAAGAACACCCTTGGATCTTAGTGTGCTGGCAAAAGGCTTATCTAACATTTTAGTTTATGTACATCTCAAAGAGGCAGATAAAGAACTTTCAATTATCAAGTTTTGTAAAGTAAATGCTCTAGAAAACACACGGTTAAGAATTCGCTTTTATTACTCTCAATAGAGAGAATTAAGCCTTATATTTTTAATTTGTATTTGCTTTTAGAATGCTTTTACATGTTAATAAATTAAAATATAAGTAAATAATTTGATTAAAAGAACAAAAAGTAAATGCCAATAGATGGTATACATGAATTTATTTACTATTTGAATTACACAAAAAGATTCTTCAATACATTTTCTTTTTTTTTTCATCAATCTTCCCTTTTTTTTTTTTTTTTTTTTTGAGACAGGGTCTCGCTTTGTAGTTCAGGTTGGCCCTGAGCTCACTATATATAGCCCAGGCAAGGCTGGAACTCAGCAATCCTCCTGCCTCTGCCTCCCAAGTGCTGGGATTACAGGCGTGAGCTACCATGCCCGGCACTGTGGTATGTGGTATTGATTGCTGGTGGGCATAAGTCACCACACCCAGCATTATATGTGGTTATTGGGCATTGAACTCAGGACCTTGCACTTGCGAGGCAGGTGCTAGAACCACTGAGCTAAATCTCTGGCCCAATCTTCCCTTTTCTACATTAAAAGTCTGATTCACATGTTTTGTAACCTCACACTGATTTTAATGAAAAATTTTCAGGTCTAGGTTGTCATTTTTTCACACTGGATTTTGAGTAATTACTTTTAGAACAGTTAAATTTTATTTTGGAAGCCATAGCACACAAGGTATTATCAAAGGAAATTATATCTAAGAATTTTGAGTTTTGTGTATGGAGAGAGCAGAGTATAATAAGAAGCCCAAGTGGAGAGTAGGAGAAGGGTGCTTAGCTGCATCTATGTTCTGCTCCTGAAAAGTGCTCGCATGGAGAGACCTTGCTCAGGACAATTTCTTGTGCAGCACATCTAATTTACTGGCTTCCTCTGACGTCTGTCTGTCTGCATTGTAGAGTCAAGGAGATCCAGTATGAAACTTACATTCACAGTAACGTTCAAGTGAGCAAAGGCAACTTTCTCAGTAGAATAAATAAGTAAATAAACCTGAAATGGCTTTGATATATTAGATTATTTTTTAGAGATAATTCTAGAATGTAGCCACTAAGCATGCATAAAAGAATAGAAAGAAATGAAGTACTCAGTTTCAATTCCTATAAACAGGTATGTAGTAGGAAATAATAGTGGAGAAATTTTAACTATATGACAGAATAGTGAAAACTCATTTTGGAAATTCACATATGGTTTTCAGAAGGCCAAAAAAGGATATAGGTAAACATTGTGTATGCAAAAAGACAACTCCAGTGCAGTATGATCCTGGTAATCCAAAATGGGAGATATTTTAAGACAGAGAAAAGACAAAGAAACTTATGCAAACATAATACTAGAATATAATGATGGAGAAGAGCAGGGCTTATTCGCCAGGTGTGGTGTCTCATGCCTGTCATCCCAGCACTTGGGAGGCAGAGGCAGGAGGATTGCTGAGTTCGAGGCTTGCCTGGGCTCCATAGTGAGCTCAGGGCCAGTCTGAACTACAAAGTGAGACCCTGTCTTAAAAAAAAAAAAAAAAAAAAAGCAGGGCTTAACTCTCCATCTGAAACATGAGTTCATGTTCTCTAAAAATCGAAGAATGAATTTTAGGAATGACAGAAGTTTGAATAGGAAAATTTTCTTAGGAAAGAAAGCTTCTGCCTAAGAGAGACTGAAGAGGGAATCCGGTAAAGTGGGGAACCCAACTACTTGACTTTTTAGAGGGCTTTCATGGAGAAAAGCTACGAGGTGAGGTGGCTTTGAAGTGGGACAAAATTATAGTCAACCAGTAATATTGCAAATACAGTAGCTTAAGTAACATTGGTACAATGAGAAATCACACAAAATAGACAAAGCCGTGATCAATCAGTAAGGTTACAAGTCTAACTGCTCAGATAACATGGATTAAATGGGGATGCAATGAGAAAACAAGTCAGTAACAATCATACAGGAATTTTTGACTTAAGACTCTTTTGTGGGGAGGAGAGTTAAAGTCTCAGTCCCTCCACTCCAGGTTGGCACCCTCTTTAGAATATGTGGAGGCTACCTATTTTGACTATCAATCATAGCTATTTATCCGACATGGGTGGGATAGCTTTTTTCCTCTGGCAATGCTAACCTCCAAATTGGATGCTTCCGAGGGCCAGTCTTACCTATCTGCCTACAACATGTCTAGCCAGTTTTTCTACCTATAATAATAAGATTGAAGAATACCTGTAAATACATTATTTGATAAATGTACCAATACATCATACAGTTTTTTGTTTTTTTGTTTTTTTTTTGCTTTTGAGACAGGGTCTTGCTTTTTTGTAGTTCAGGCTGGCCCTGAGCTCACTATGGTGCCCAGGCAAGCCGCTGCGAACTCAGCAATCCTCCTGTCTCTGCCTCCCGAGTGCTGGGATGACAGGCGTGAGCCACCACGTCCGGCATTGTGGTATGCGGTGTTGATTGTTGGTGGGCATGTCTCCATGCCCAGCATTATATGTGGTTACCGGGGATCGAACTCAGAACCTTGCACTTGCGAGGCAGGCGCCGGAACCACTGAGCTAACCCTCCGGCCCCATCATACAGTTTTAAATGTATAATCTAATAATCTCAAAAGTGACATAGACTAAATATCAAAAATTATAGAAGATAATTTTTCTTCTTATACCTTCTCCCACATTCATCTTGTTCATTCTAGAGGTAATCAGTATTGTCATTACTTGTGTGGCTTACTAGATACCATACACATATTGATAGATTCATCATTGCATGTAGAGAAGTATAGTATATTAATTTGTGTGCTTTGACTTTTTAAATTGGTTTATATAGTGTTCAGTCCTATTGATTGCTGAAGATTATTCACTTCATGGCTGCACAAACATTTACATACATAGTACTTAATGTATATTTGGCTTTTCCAAATCTTGTATCATAAGACTAACTGTAAATGAAATATAATTGAAACATCTCTCATTTTTAATTTGTGTTATTTTAGTTTTAAAACAAATCTCTAAATACACAATTGCTAGTTAAATATACTATCTAATTATTACTTTCTGCCATAAGTGATACACAATTTTTCCCTATACTATAGTTGTGTATCTATTTTCCTACATTCAAACAGCACAGTGTTCAAAAGACCTGATATGTGAAATCTTTCCAATTAAGGAAAACTATGCATTTTTATTTATAATATATTTGTATAGTACCAGTAGATAATATTATAATATTAAGAAGCATCAGTGTCTCTTGCTTAATCAATCATTTGTTCATAAAATTTGCCAAATTTTCCATTGTATTTGTAACCTTGTTATTGATTTGTGAAACCTCTTCATTCTTAATATTTTTTATGGTAATAAAATGTACATAACATAAAATTTACTCAGTCTTCTTAAGTGTACAGTTCAGTGATATTAAGTACATTCATCATGTTTTATAACTGTCAAACCGACTGACTCAAAAACTTTGTCATTTTAAAAGTCCAAAATATGACAGCCGCTGAACAGCAATTCCCCAACTTCTCTTCTAGTGTCTGGTGACCTCTCTTCTTCTTCCTGTTCCTGTGACTTCTACTACTCAAAGAACTGTATCTCATATGTGTAGAATTCTTCAGTATTTGTTTTATTGTGATAGGCTTATTTCTTTTAGAATAATGACCTCAAAGCTAGCTATTTCTAAACATGTCAGACTAACCTTCCTTTAGAAACCTGAGTAATATTGGATAGAATACATATGTCATATTTTGCTTATTCATTCCTCTGTTGGTAGTCTCAAATTTCTTCCATAGCTTTGTGAATGATGCTGTTATGAACATGGATGCACAGATATTGTTCCCAAGCCCTATTTTCAATTATTTTAGATCCACAATAAAAATTAGAATTGCTCACTGTATAATAATCATGTTCTATTTTTTTTGAGAAATCAAAGTACCATTTTCTACAATAGGAACCTAATTTACAATATTACCAACAGTCCACAATTCTCTCACTTTCTCTATATCTTCACCAGTACTTCTAATTTTTGAGTCTTTTTTTTAAATGTTATCTTTGCAACCCAGTAATGGCTATCATTTAATCACAGGGCATAAGACTTTTAATTGCAACCAAACCAAATTTGCTTTTATTTTATTTAGGAAATTTGCAATGGTCTTCACCCTAACCAACAGCAGCAGCTTAGACATTCTTATCAAGTGTACAGGTGACTTTTTTTTCCAAGAGAGATTGTATGTCATGCCTCAGATTAAATCTCAATAAACTTAAAAAAAGCACAATATCTTCTTTAACTTCAATGAGATGAGGTTAAAAATCAGAAATGAGATATAATTAGAAAATTTATAAATTGTGAAAATTTCAAAACAGATTCTTAAACAAATGATGGGTCAAATAAATCATACAGAAAATTTAAAAGTATTTAGATGAAAATGAAACAAAGCATGTGAGAGTTAATCAAATTACTCCAATAAATGCTTAATAAATTAGCATCCTAAACTGAAGAACGAATTTATCTCACAGCTGCAAAAAAAGAGGTGTTGGGGGACCCCAAGGGAATAGGGATTCACTGAGAAAAGAGAACAGGGGACCAAGCTCTTTGAGCCAAAGTAAAGTTGATTATAATCTGCTACTCAAATATCTGATTCCAAGCAGGAAATTTATCTCACGAGGGGGTCTCATGTTTACACAAAGATACTACAAAGGGAATATGTTAATCAAGAGACAACTGGGATTACTGGATGCTTTTTGTATATGCAAAGAGGAAGCAGACTGCATCGGATAATATTACTATGGGGAAACTTAGATAATTATCTACAAGTAGTAAGAGTCAGCTAGGAATCCACATATGCTGCTCTCTGGAGGGCATCTGTAGCCTCCTTCTTATCAGGTCTTCCTGTTAATGCCAGAGTAGCCCACTTGGAGTCTCTACCAGAGTCCTCTCTTTGCAAGATAATTCCTTCAAGAGGGAACTAATAATTAGAGCAGTGCTGCAGTGTAGATCAGGAATGACTTCCCAAGCTTTCCTATGCTCAGGGAGGGAAGACGATTGGATCATGGAGGTGCCATAGCTAGCCTCCTGTTAGGAGGGAGGTACCTCCAAGTGAAGTTGGCCACTTGAGGAGTGACCTGAAGCAGTGTGTTTCCCTCCAGGTCTCCTCTCTTCTTTCTCTTCTCTTGGAGGCCATGATGTGAGCAGCTCTCCTCCGCAGCAGCCCTTCCACCTGGGTGTTCCTGCCTTGGAGCCAGTCTACAGTGGACTGAAACCTCCAAAGACTGTGAGTCCACATAAACTTCTCCACCTTTGAGCTGTGTGATCACCTCTTTTTGTCCCCACAACTAAGAACCTGACCAAAACAAGTAGAGTGACAAGAAAATAGAAATAACCAAAAATGATTCCTTATACAGATCAAAACACTTTTGATTTTTTAGGTAGACTAAGAAAAATAAAAATAAAAAGGAGAGGAATGAAATTACTAAAACAAGAAACTAATGACTATACCAAGGCTACAGAAAGAAACAGCACTCTAGGAGCATACAGCGAGCTGTAATTCACCAACAAATTGGAAAATCTCATTCTATGGGAACATTTTAAAAGTATAAAGTATTTAATTATAATATAAACAATTTTTCAAACTCATTTATCTTTGAATTTTCATATTTTCAAAATTAATTTTATTATGTAATATTTATTATGGTCAGGATAAGAGTAAAATACTCATATTTTTCTGCTAAAGATATATAACATGACTCACATATTGCAAATGCTATTGGGACATTGTATGCACTTCTCAATCATTGATTTAGTAAAGTGATGATTTTTGTTGCTTTGCTAAGCCATGTGTTGATGTTTTTTGGGCCATTCCTGAAGCGAGAGCCTCCTCATTTGGCCACTTGGTGGATCAAGTGGCAGTTTAGGGCTTGCCATCTTTGGTAGGGAGCCACCAATCCACAGGCTGAGCTGCTCCCAGGAATTGCAGTTCAGGCTTCGGTTGAGGTACAGAAGGCCAGTGTCCTCCATGCGGATCCAGTCATTCTTGTGAAGCAGCTTGGGGCAGATGCCCTGGAGATGCTGGCCCAGGTGGAAGCTGGGCACCTCTCTGGGTGTGACTTGCAGGGCACACACTAGAGCAATGGGGTCCTGGCTGGCTGGTCCAAGTACCTCCACTCCCAGGAGGTGTCCCTTGGGAAACAGAGGCCTAGAGGGGCTTCGCTGAGCTTTGGCAGCAGCAGCAGGAACCACAGCCCCACAGCACCAGGCATCACCTTTGGCATCACCTCTGGCAGCTGGGAATGGGTCTAAAACAGCACACAGGTGGGGCCGTTTAAGGGGTGGAGCTGAAGGAGGGGCCAGTGATCTGTAGGGGGCGGGGCCTGTGTGTCGGCAGGAAGAGAAGAGGCGCGAGCACCATCTTGGTTTCGCGGCTGTGTCCACCAGAAGAGAAGGGGCAGAGGTTACTTCCTGGGATTGTACAGAGGAGAGGACATTTCCCATACTTGGATAGGTGAGGTCGGCGGAAAGAAGGTGAAAGGGGGTTCCACACGTTAAAGAGACATGTGACCTGTTGAGCCACAGGGGAGACGCGGCCTGCTGGGAGGAGGAATTCCCCACCAGGGTGGGGACCCTCACCAGAGAGCAAGGAGAAGGATTATTACCTGAGGGCCCTACGTTTGGGTGCCAGTTGTCACCTCGGAGCTGCACATGGGAGGGTGAGGCTCAGAGTCACATGTGCACACCAGACTCGGGGGAGGTTTCTGGAAAGCTTCCATTTAATGAATGCAGTGTGGGGCGTCATATAGCACAAGCGGTGGGTGTTGGGGATTGGTCTATGGCTTTCAGAGGAGGGGCCCAATATTAGGGAGGGCTGGGCAATCTCCTGCCGTGCCATGCCCCTTAGCTCAAACCTTGCTTTGGTCTCAACTTAGTCTACTGAGAGCCAAGGCCTCTCTCAGGACCTAGGAGACTGGCGTGCGGTGCAGTTGGCTCAGGCAGACCTGGACTTCGCCATTAATTCACAATATCGACTATGAATGTTTAATGAAAATCACTGTAAACAATAAGAAATTACTGTAAATTTAGAAATGGCTCAGAGATGAAAGTTTCCAAAATAATTACTCTTTTTAGAAAATGAAATCAGAAAATATATAATTTTGTTGTTTTGAAGCAAAATATAATAAAGCTATAAATAGTGAAAAAGGTTTTGAAAGTATTGTTTTATCATTGCAATATAGATTAAAAATTTTTCCTTTTATTATAAAAATACCTTTTTAAAAGAAAAGTCCTGGGCCGGAGATTTAGCTCAGTGGTTCTGGCGCCTGCCTCGCAAGCGCAAGGTCCTAAATTCAATCCCGGTAACCACATACAATGCTGGGCGTGGAGACTCACGCCCACCAGCAATCAACACCATATACCACAGTGCTGGGCGTGGTGGCTCACACCTGTAATCCCTGCACTCGGGAGGCAGAGGCAGGAGGATTGCTGAGTTCGCAGCTGCTTGCCTGAGCTATATAGTGAGCGCAGGGCCAGCCTGAACTACAAAGCGAGACCCTGTCTCAAAAAAAAAAAAAAAAAAGTCCTATAGGGTAAGATGAAAAATGGAGCAGAGTTATTAGTTCTGTGTTTGAAAAGAAAGAATCTTATTTTATTTTTTCTATTTTAAATTAGGATAATTTATATTAAAATATATTGCTTATAGTCTTCAAATTAGCCACCAGAGGAAATTGAATGTATACATTTCAAATCATCAGAGAAAAATAAGGGCACAATATTATGAATCAAAAGAGAAAA
>PVIC010059737.1:0-10037 GCA_004025085.1 Thryonomys swinderianus | reverse complement strand
TTTAGAGATATCTTTTGTTGGTATCTAAATCCCATCCAGCCTTGGTTTTGGTTGCATTTTGGTATTTGTCTCTAAACCTGCTCAGTTTCACATAGTAACAAACCCAGTCACTGTGTTGCAAGGAGAGAATCCTTACCAGTCATATCAAGGTCAGATGGATCCAACCATACATAATCATGTGTTAAAAATTGGTTTAACCTGTGCCAGGCGTGGTGGCTCACACCTGTAATCCCAGCACTCGGGAGGCAGAGACAGGAGGATTACTGAGTTTGAGGCTTGCCTGGGCTACATAGTGAGCTCAGGGCCAGCCTGAACTGCAAAGTGAGACCCTGTCTCAAAAAAAAATAAAAATTAAAAAATTGTTTTAACCTGCCATTCCTTCCCCCAGGGAGGGAAGGATTTAATGGGAATTACAGGCCCAGGGATTTAGTTCAGTGGTTTCAACTGCAAAGACACAGAGTGAGAGATAATTCCACACCAGGACACACAGCAGAAAGAAATTGAAAGATGGAAGTTTATTCACATGCATGGACTCCACTTCCTAGCGAAGTGAAGCACCTAGTTGAAGCTGTCAGGGGGTTTTAAAGGAAAAATTTATGGTTACAGAAATGGGGTAGAGGGCAATCACATCATTATCCTTGCAGACTAGCTGCAAAGACAAAAGTCTGGCTATCTTTTTTTTCCCCTTTTTTTGAGACAGGGACTCACTTTGTAGTTCAGGCTAGCTCTGAGCTCACTATGTAGTCCAGGCAAGCCTCGAACTCATCAATCCTCCTGTCTCTGCCTCCCGAGTGCTGGAATTACAGACGTGAGCCACCACGCCCAGACACTGTGGTATGTGGTATTGAATGCTGGTGGGTGTGAGTCTCCACGCCCAGCATTGTAGGTGGTTACCAGAGATCAAACTCAAGACCTTGCGCTTGCAAGGCTTGCAAGGCAGGCACCGGAACCACTGAGCTAACCCTCCGGCCCAAAAGTCTGGCTGTCTTAACAGAACATCTTAACAGACCATATAGTTTTACAACTTAAAACTATCTTTAGTTACATCCTATACATCCCATACATTCCCAGGAAATAGTTTCATCTTTGGGAAGGGTTGGGCAGGCAAGGTTGGACAAGGGCAGTGTGCAGGTAATTAGGTAAAAGGTCACATTCCTAAGGCTCTGTCTGGCTAGGGGCAGTGGGTAACATAACATGGAACTCTGGTTATGTGAGCCTTACACAACATCTGCCTGGCATGCACAAGGTCCTGAGTTCAATCCCCAAAACCACACACCACAATGTCGGGTGTGGTGGCTCACGCCTGTAAATCCCAGCACTCAGGAGGCAGAGAAAGGAGGATTGCTGAGTTTGAGGATTGCCTGGGCTACATAGTGAGCTCAAGGCCCACCTGAACTACAGAGCAAGATCCTGTCAAAAAAAAAAAAAAAGAAAAGAAATTGCATTATCTCCAGTGAGAAACAGAAGTGATTGGGTTTTTTGTTGTTTTTTGTTTGTTTGTTTGTTTGTTTTATTTGAGACAGGGTCTCGCTTTATAGTTCATGCTGGCCCTGAGCTCACTATTTAGCCCAGGCAAGCCTCAAACTCAGCAGTCCTCCTGTCTCTGCCTCCCGAGTGCTGGGATGACAGGCGTGAGCCACCACACCCGGCACTGTGGTATGTGGTATTGATTGCTGGTAGGTGTGACTCACCATGCCCAGCATTGTATGTGCTTACTGGGATCGAACTCAGGACTTTGCGCTTGTGAGGCAGGTGCCAGAACCACTGAGCTAAAATCTCTAACCCCAGAAGTGATTGTTTTGTTGTTCTGTTTTTGCAATAGGGTTTCACTCTGTAATTCTGGCTCCATGAAGGCTCTCCAGCTGGTAGGACTTCTGCAGGCCTTGTGCAGGCTCCAACCCAGGCAGATTTAGGGAAGGCACCCTTCACCAGCTTGCAGCTGGGTATGGGGGTGCTGGGTCAGGTGACTGAAGGAGGGGTCAATCAAGTGAGGATCCCAAAGGAAAGAATACAGGTGGAGCCAACAGCACAAGAATGCAGGAAGAAAACTTTATTTCAGGGCCAGAGATTTATCTCGGTGGTTCGGGCACCTGCCTTGCAAGTGCAAAGTCCTGAATTCAATTCCCCGGTAACCACATATAATGCTTGGCGTGGTGACTCACGCCCACCAGCAATCAATACCACATACCACAGTGCCAGGCATGGTGGCTCACGCCTGTAATTCCAGCATTTGGGAGCCAGAGACAGGAGGATTGCTGAGTTTGAGGCTTGCCTGGGCTATATAGTAAGCTCAGGGCCAGCCTGAACTACAGAGCAAGACCCTGTCTCAACGAAAAAACAAAAAACAAAAGAAAAGAAAAAACTTTATTTCATAGCACAAAGCTGGGGATTTAGCTCAAGTGGTACCACACCAACCTTGGATGCACAAGGGCCCGAGTTTGACCCCCAGTACCACACACACACAAAAAAAAAGTACAGCACTTACGGGAGTTGTTATCAATTTACTGGGATAAGGTGAGACCAAATACCTTCTTGACTTTTTGGCTAAGATCAAGTGTAATACCTGGTCGACCTTATAGGGTCACGTGATGTATGTGTGGTTGAACTGATTCATTGTTATATAACAAAGCCTGATCACAGACCTGCGCTGAATGATGGAATTCGGAATTCATGTTCTCAGGTGCCCTCAGATGCCTGGACTTGATACATCACACAGCAGCCCCTACAGGGACGGTGGTCATGGCCATTATTATGAGGTAGGACAGAAATGTAGCTAGACAGGAGACAAGGAATTCAAGATTTTAAAAGTTGTAAATCACAGCTTCATAATCCAAGCCCAGTTTGTTTTTATTTTTGTTCTTGTTTTCCTTCTCCCAGAACAGCAAACCAGGGCAAACCTCTTTTGCATCTGCCTACTTCCTCTTACTTGCAAATGGTCCTCTTCCACCCATGAAGGAATCACCATTTTATGTGGGGAACCAACTTAACCAGTGATGCCCACAGCAGGCTGGGAGCGGTGTAGCTTGTAAAGAGTCAACCCCTCAATTGACTCACATGACTCATAGAAGTGCCTCATAAGCACCACAGTAGCCTGCAGGTTAGTGTGACCTTCTTCTCACCCCACAGCAGAGATCAGAGAAACAGCCTGTAGAGCTGTGGGGTCAAGATGAGACAATATAGTAGCCAAAGTCAGAGTAACTCACACCCAAATTCCATTCTCACAACTAAGACCTTCTTAACTAAAAGGACAAGGTTCTGATTTCACCCCTCTATTTTGTCTGTTTTCTTTCTTATTCAAGAATGCTTTGGCCAGAGATTTAGCTCAGTGGTTCCGGCACCTACTTAGCCAGCGCAAGGTCCTGAGTTCAATCCAGGTAACCACATACAATACTGGGCGTGGTGACTCACGCCCACCAGCAATCAATACCACATACCACAGTGCCGGCATGGTGGCTCACGCCTGTCATCCCAGCACTCGGGAGGCAGAGGCGAGAGGATTGCTGAGTTTGAGGCTTGCCTGGGCTACATAGTGAGCTCAGGGCCAGCCTGAACTGCAAATCAAGACCCTGTCTCCAAAAAAAAAAGAATGCTTTGTCTTCTCCTTTACCAGCCTTGCCTCCACTAGTATCCATAGCAACTGCATGTCCTTGCATCTGGCCCCCTTCACCCTGATCTGATGAGCATTAAAAATCAGTGGTTTGGGCCAGAGGGTTAGCTCAGTGGTTCCGGCGCCTGCCTCGCAAGCATAAGGACCTGAGTTCGATCCCCAGTTACCACATATAATGCTGGGCGTGGTGGCTCACGCCTGTAATCCCAGCACTCGGGAGGCAGAGACAGGAGGATTGCTGAGTTTGCGGCGGCTTGCCTGGGCACCATAGTGAGCTCAGGGCCAGCCTGAACTACAAAGCAAGACCCTGTCTCCAAAAAGCAAAAAAAAAAAAAAAAAAAAAAAATTAGTGGCTTGGGGCCAGAGATTTAGCTCAGTGGTTCCGGCGCCTGCCTCACAAGCGCAAGGTCCTGAATTCGATCCTGGTAACCACATAGAATGCTGGGCGTGGAGATTCACGCCCACCAGCAATCAATACCACATACCACAGTGCTGGGCATGGTGGCTCACGCCTGTCATCCCAGCACTCAGGAGGCAGAGACAGGAGGATTGCTGAGTTCGCCGGGGCTTGCCTGGGCTACATAGTGAGCTCAGGGCCAGCCTGAACTACAAAGCGAGACCCTGTCTCAAAAAAAAAAAATCAGTGGCTTGGACTGAGCAAGACTTTTGCTGGTGGTACAGCACTGGCTGTCCTATCTCTCCTCTTTTTTCTTCTGTTTTAAGAGGACCTGTGAGCCTTCCTTTCTTTTTTTAAGTTTTGTCTTTGAGTCTTTCTTCAATCCTGCGTGGTGTACTGGGCTGTAGACTGGAACCTACTGCAGAGGTCTCTGGTACTGAAGATTCTCCAGGAACAGACCCTTATCTCACTAGGGGGCCACCCTCTCCACCCCACCAAGATTAAGATAATCAAATTCCATGTATTTCAGGGGCTACCACAGTGCTTAAGCCCTGCCATGAGTCCAGCATTCCCAGCAGCCCTGCATCAGCTCCATGTGCCCCCCAGTGCCAAGGCACAGGGCACAAGGGCAGGACAGGCCATGGGGGAGTGAGCACCCCACAAACAGATTGATGAGAGTCCCAAGCAGGTGGCCATATGGTCACCCCAGCACCAAGTCCCGGATGGAGATGATCCCCAAACTTTCTGGCCAGGAGGCCTGGCCCTGTCTCAGCACCCACTCTCCACATGGCCAGGGTGAGAATCAGCCTGCTTCCTTGGGGTCAGTTTCCCTGTAAGTAGAAACAAGGTAGACCAAAGCAGAACAAGCACATTCTCAGGGTGTCTCCCTGCTGACCGTGCAATGGGGTACAGGGGTTCCAGTAACCCCCAGAACTGCTTCAACCTCAACAGTTCCACTGGAGTTTGTTATACACATTGGCTGGAGTTCTGAAGAAGACTTCTTTGGTGAGAAGGGCCCAGTGCTTGCATAAAAATCCCAGGTGGCTATACCAGCGCGCTCTCTCTCGGTCCAAGGCTACTTTATACTAGTATGTGAGGAACTGATGGTAGAGTATAGATGCTCCTCTACTTATGATGGGGATGCATTCCCAAAAATCCAACTTGACATTGAAATATGGTAAATAAAAAACACTGACCCCACCTCACCTACTCACATCATTACTCAGCCACATAGTGTGACAGAGTCTCATTATATAGTCCAAGCTGGCACTGAACCCCTGTAATCCCAGCACTTGGGAGTATGAAGCAGGAGGACTGTCAACTTGAGCCAGAGCTAGACAACATAGGGAGAATTTATCTCAAAACTTATAAAACAAACAAATGAAAGCACTGAGAATGTAGCTCAATGTGAAGTCCCTGAGTTCAGTCCCTAATACCACAGAATATAAAGGAGGGAGCGTGGTGGTTCATGCCTGTAATCCCAGCACTCGGGAGGCAGAGGCAGGAAGATTGCTGTGAGTTCGAGGCTCGCCTAGGCTATACAGTGAGCTCAGGGACAGCCTGAGCTAAAAGTGAGACCTTGTCTCAAAAAAAGAAAGAAAGAAAGGAGGGAGCAGGTCTGCTTCACCCCCACCTTACCCCCATCTACTAACACGTGAGGCAGCAAGAAAACTTTCACTAAATGTGTAAGAGGAGAAATTAATCATGGTGAGATCCTAGTGAGTTAGGCATAGCCAGAGCTCGGTGGGAGCCTGGCACAATAGGCACTGGGGAGTGTGTGTAGCCTCCCTTCTGCCTCCTTGCTCCAGGAAAAATGAGGATTTTTGCCTCTTGTGATTAAAAAGATCTGACCCAGTTCTAGCTGGCACAGGGTGTCAGGCTGGTGGTCCTAAAACCAGCACTGTGACAGCTTCGCTGTCCACAGATCTGGTCAAGACTGAGCAAAGGTTTCTTATTCCATCAACCCATGGTTGCTCCCTCTGGCAGGGGAGAAGGCTTTTCAATTAAATTAGAAGCCAAGAACAAAAAAGAAAGACCCCTGGATCTAAGAAAAATATTAAATAGCTAGATCAAAGCACCGCAAACGAAGGCTGGGCTGGCCCCAGTTGAGAACACCTGAAGCGGCTGGAAATCTTCACTGTCCCTCCTTTTACTTGGCAGATATCTTCGCCTCCTGGTGGTCATCGTGTGGAACTACAGTCTATTTTTGGCGGCCCTGTGGGGCGATTTAAGGTCAACGGAGTATTTTTGCCAGAAGGTGAGAGAGGATGTCATAAGTATTGGCCAGAAAACATTTTTAACAAGTTGCAAACCATTTGAAAATATCCCAAAGAAGGCCTCCTACAAAATGGGTAAAAGTAAAAAGAGGAGTGAGTTCACAAATAGTCCATTCTCCTGTTTTTCCTGAAACATTATTGTCCCCTCTTAGGAGTTCCTCCCCTACGGGACAGCTTCACGTGTGTGCCTCATGTGTCACCCAGAGACCCCACTCACTGGCCGTTCTGCAGGGCCTGGAAGCTCTGAGGCTGCTTCCTTGTCCTGAGGGTGTCCTCTAGGGGGACAAGACAGACCAGCCTGTGGAGTGGAGCTGGCAATTCCCAGCTGTCACGGCCCACATCCTCCACCTGAACCCCAGGCCTCTCCCAGGGCATCCAAGGCACTGCGTGAGCATTCCCACCCCCAACCCAGGATCTCCATCCTCAAGAGGCTCCCTGCAAATAGCCCAGGCCCTCCTTCTGCTGTGATTACCTCGGGCATCAGTGGTAACAGTGAACCTCAACATCCTCATGGGAGCGTGAGTACCTGTTAGGAAGTGTCTTTGCTCCCTGCCACCATGTAACAAAGTGTCCCCCACACTGCCAGCTTCAAGTGGTTCAGCCTAGGGGGAGAGCTCTGGACTCTGCAGCCAGTGTCTCCATGGGGCTGAAGCTGTCATCACCGGAAGACAAGGCCTGTGCTGCAGGAGGTGCCTTGGAGATGGCAGGGATGGCACTTGTCAGGGGCTGCAGGTCCTGACTGGGTTCTGATCAGGGACTGTGGAGACCGCTGTGGCCCTCGGCGCTGGACTGCCTGGGCATGCACAGAGAACATTATACAGTAGAACTGTTCTCATTATGCTCCCAGGTGCCAGAGTCCTGGAGCAACTTCAGAAAGCCATCTTACTAGGGACACAGTACACACCTGTCATCCCAGCACTCAGGGAGACTGAGGCAGGAGGATAGAAACTTTGAGCCCAGCCTGGGAAATTTAGACATTTGGTGAGATCATGCCTTAAAATAAAGAATTAAAAAATGGATGGGGTGCAGAGGCCCTGGATTTAACTCCCAGTATTGAAACAAAAAAAATTAGCCAGCAAGGCATGGATCCACACACCTGTAAATCCAGCACTAGGGAAGCTAATGCAGGAAGATCACTGTGAATTTGAGGCCAGCCCAGAAAACAGTGAGATTGTCAATAACAACAACAACTAATAATAAAAATAGAATCCAGGAGCTACAAAGTATAGAAACTCACTAGTGTTTGACTGCAACCTTTAGCAGGCAGGAGGACACTCAAAAGGTGCAAGAGGAAGGATTGGAGAGAGAACGTAATACTCATCAAAAACACAGCTAAATGACAAAAGTCAGATCTTCCTTCTTGGCAATTACTATAAATATAAGTGGGCTAAATTCTCTAGATGCAAAGAATGAATAACAGTGGCAGGATTTTTTAATGCAGTATTTAAAGACACTCTGAGTACAAAGATGCAAAAAGGTTGGAAAGGTAAAAAAATATATTCCATAAAAATAATGTATTTTATGCCAGGGATTTAGCTCAAGTGGTACCACACCTACCTTGGAAGCAGAAGGGCCCAAGTTCAATCCCCAGTACCACCAAAATATAAAAATAATGTATTTTGCTGAACATGGCAGACACACAATTCCATCACTCAGGAGGCAGAGGTAGGAGAATTGCTGCAAGTTTGACACTAGCCTGGGCTACACATAAAGTTCAGGGCCAGGCTAAACTACAAAGACAGACCCTGTCTCAAAAAAACAAAACAAAAAAGTGTGTTTTATGCACACCTGTGATACCAGCACTTGGGAAGCAAAGGTAAGACAATGACAGAGAGTTTGAGGCTACCCTGGGCTACACAGTTCAGAAGTAGCCTCAACTACATAGCGATACCTTGTCTCAAAAAAAGGAAAGTGTAGCTTGGAATTTAGTTCAAGTGGTACCGCTCCTACCTTGGAAGCCCAAGGGCTAGAGTTCGATCCTCAGTACCACAAAAAAAAAAAATGTATTTTGATAATTCTTGTACTATTAGGGAGAAAATGATTTTTGCTTCACAAAAGTAGCAAGAGGCAAGAAAAGTCAGTATATATTAATAGAAGTTTCAATTCAGCAAGAAGATACAAGAATTGCTAAATGTGGGAACTGAGTAGGGAACTGAGAAAACCTAGGTGTGCAGGGGAGGCCTGGCCTGAGCCCAGGTGTTTAGAGCCCAGCCAGCCACATGGGGACCTCCTGAGAGGAGCCACCAGGCCCACAGTGCAGTCTCTTCATGGAGGGCTACCAGGAATAGGATGTGCCTGATGGTCCTGAGCCCAGCTTCCCCAGGGCACAGGAGGTCACCACAGCCCCTTCCCAACACTGCTGAGTTCACAGCACTGTTCAGAATCTTCTCTGCCCCCACAAAATACAAGCTGACCAGAGTGAGAACTCGGGGTTTCACAGGAGAGTTAATCCCAAAATCAGTATCTGTAAACTCTCTTTTTTGTAACATTAGTTAACAAAACTGCAGCAGAAAACCAAACTAGTCCAGAGGCGACAGTCACCAAGGTCAGGCATCAGCACTTCTGCCCTGTCTGTGTCTGAGATTCTACAAGCTATCAGGCAGCTGTGAGGAAACTAGGTAGCAGAAAGCACTCTGCACATAGGACTGTAAAGCCACAGAGTGAGAGATAATTCCACACTGCGACACACAGCAGAAAGAAATTGAAAGAAAGTTTATTCATGCACATGGACTCCACCTCCTAGCGAAGTGAAGCACCACATTGAAGCTGTCAGGGGTTTTTAAGGGAAAAACTGGTGGTTACAGAAATGGGTTAGAGAGCAATCACATCATTATCCTTGCAGACCAGGTGCACCCCCTTATAAAATATTGTTAGTGGGCCAGAGATTTAGCTCAGTGGCTCTGCCACCTGCCTCGCAAGCACAAGGCCCTGAGTAACCACATACAGTGCTGGGTGTGGTGACTCACACCCACCAGCAATCAATACCACATACCATAGTGCTGGGCGTGGTGGCTCACGCCTGTAATCCCAGCACTAGGGAGGCAGAAACAGGAGGATTGCTGAGTTCAAGGCTTGCCTGGGCTATGTAGTGAACTCAGGGCCAGCCTGAAATACAAAGCAAGACCCTGACTCAAAAATATATATATATATATGTTGTTAGCACCACTTCTGTTATGAATGTTCCATTAGCTCCATCCCTTTCGGTAATTGGAGGAAAAGAGGGTGACTCTCCATCTCTTTCCTGGCTGTCACTCAGGCCATGGAGAATCATTCTCCATCCGCCTCACAGAAGGGGCCACCTGCCTGGGAGGACCTCGCAGTGGGGTTGACATTGTCCTCAAAGAGCCCCACTCCTCTTTGCCACAACAGAACATTCCTGAAAGGCCCTCACTGCCCTGCCCTATGGGATCTTCATCTACATAATTCCTCAGAGACTACTGCTGATGTCTGCCCTGCCCTCTGGGTCTTTTGAGTCCTTGGTTACTCCAAATGTAGGGAATAAAAGGTGTGGCAGATTTGGTTCTGGGGAATAAAAAGTGCAGCAAGAGTCGGCCATCTGGGCCGGAGGGTTAGCTCAGTGGTTCCGGCGCCTGCCTCGCAAGCGTAAGGACCTGAGTTCGATCCCCGGTTACCACATATAATGCTGGGCGTGGTGGCTCACGCCTGTAATCCCAGCACTCGGGAGGCAGAGACAGGAGGATTGCTGAGTTCGCGGCGGCTTGCCTGGGCACCATAGTAAGCTCAGGGCCAGCCTGAA
>PVIC010059736.1:0-10035 GCA_004025085.1 Thryonomys swinderianus | reverse complement strand
AAGTCTAGCAGTCTCTTGGTTGAGTTTTTAGGATCTTCAAGATAGAGTATCATATCATCAGCAAATAATGCCAGTTTAACTTCTTCCTTTCCTATCTTTATTCCTTTTATATCTTTGTCCTGCCTGATTGCTATCACCCTCCTTTATCTTTACCAAGAATCCTGTTAGGTCTGTTTAGCTAGAATGCTCTCTACCCATGATCTTAGTAATTTTCCATTCACTGACCCTGAGATTGCTATTAGCTCTCACTTGCCCATGTTGACCTGAGCCCAGTATCTCTCCCTTATTGCAGGACCCTGTTGCAGTGAATCGTATTTCATTTGATAGTCTTAAATAAAGTCTTACTTACTATATCTTATATGAATCTCTTAATTTTTTTTTTTGAGACAGGTTCTCACTTTGTAGTTCAGGCTGATCCTGAACTTACTATGTAGGCCAAGCTAACCTTGAACTCACAGCAATCCTCCTGCCTCTGGCTCCTGCTGAGATTACAGGTGTGAGGCACCATGCCTGGCATTGTGATATGCAGTACCAGGGATCAAACTTGGGACCTTGTGCTTGTCAGGCAGACCTCAGAACCACTGAGCTGAATCCCCAGCCCTCTTAATAATTTTCAACATTATTCACATTGAGCCTCATGATCTATGAATCCGATCCACAACGGCCTGTGGATCTATCAGCTACCTCTTTCAAGACTCTTCCATTTAAAAGTCTAGAGTTGAACTGAAATCTTGAGAGTGAATTGATAAAGTGTGAGAGCAAGAGAGATTCTGTGATTCTAGCTATAGGGAAATCTAGATTTCAAAGTAATGTATAATGGGAAGAGGGCACTATGTCACTCATCTCAAGGATATTTGCCTCTACCTATATTTTCTTCCTTTCACTTTTCCCACCTGGAATAGTGTTGAACCTAAGCTGGCAATCATGGATATTAGACTTTAAAGTTAGCATGTTGAGTTTAAAGCTATAATCATGGGTTCTTATAGACACAGGAAATCCCTTATGTTATAAATGTTAGACTATTGATATGATGTCAGGAATGATTGGTTACTTGGTATTGATGTATATTGCCATCAGCATTCCAATCAGGTCACAGAATCCAACAAGGCTTTGTTGATATCAGCACATTCCTTGTAAACAGGTTAAGCTTAATTTCCCAATGAACATTAAAATTCAGGGGGCTGTATTTGGTGTTTAGAACATTCACTATTTTATTTCATAAAATGTCCTATAATGTGGAAGGCCTAGCATACGTATGTTGAACCTGAGCCATGGCTTTTGTTTCTGTGACTCATACTGGCAACCTCAATTTGATAATGAGACTAGAAGCCCTTTTTCTTGCACAGGGACAGTGCTTTATGCTTGATTCTCTCAGAGGGTTGGGGACAGCTACATACTATGATGTATACAATAATTGGAGATTCTTGTAGAAAACGTGAGCCCCCAGCCTCATGCTTTCTTTCCTCATGCTTTTCTCCGGGAAGCATCACTTTGACAAGCTAAGGGTGGAAAATGCTTACAAGTGAATGGAGTGAAGAAGAGGAGGCTGCCATTGTTACGGGTTTCACAAGTATGTTCACAGTATTGCTGCTTGTTTTGGAGCCAAAGGCTGCCTGGGCCACGAATAATGACTGTTCTGCCACAGGTAAAGTGTTTGAGTTGTATTTGTGTTTGCTTTTCTGCCTAGTCAAGCCCAGCCCATCAGTTTGGTGTAGCTTTCATGTCTCTTTCCCCATGAAGCCCTTCTCAGACCCCTGCTTGAAGTCCAGGAGCAAATCATTTATATCTTTGTGCTTTTGTAGCACTATAATCAGACCACCTATACTATATCATCTTTCACTAGTTTAGAAGCTTCCTGAGAACAGAAACCAAACAGTTATATTCTCTACTCATAATCCCTCACAATCAGTAGTACTAGGTTGTATTATTTGTAATTAAGTGAATTAATAAGTGTAGGGGTATAATTCCTATGGGACAAGTGAGAATAATGTCACCAATATATTTATACCATGTGAGCACAATTAGTATAGAAATTGCTATCTCAATACTAACATCATGCAAATCATGTCAAGGCAAACAAGCTAGGGTCCTGGATATTATGATGAATGTCTGTAGACACTGTTATTATAGATAATTTTTTGCAGCAAAGAGCCTGATAAGGCATAATGTTTATCTGGTGACCCACTAAATCCTTGTCTACCAGTGACTCATCTTTGGAACTAAACCATAGTGGAATATTTTGGAAATAGTTACCCTTATAACTCCTCACTTCTGTGTGGTGTGTGGGGTAGTTAGGAAATTCCCTGATATGGAGGCAAGGAATGCTGACTCGGTTATATATTTGAGGTATGATCCAAGTGGAGCTGTTGGGGTGAGAAGCTCTTAAGTTGTCCCTAGATCAAAGAAAATAATTCCAAGTTTTGGAAGAGAATTACCCTCTGAAGGATGAGGTCAAGAAAAAGTTTTTAAAAACAAAGAGGACAGATTCAGAAAGTTTGTCTCCTAATAAAAAGAATTTTGACAGTGAGAGAAAGAGGACCAAAGTGAACATAGCCATCCAGTGACCTGGTTGATCATGATGATAGTAACTTTGGCAGGAGGGATATTCAAAGGGAAAATAGGCTCCAGCTACTGAGGTATCCATCCACCAACATGGTTCCAGCAACACTGTGTGGAAAAGAGTGCATGAAGGCCAGAACAAGTTGGGCATCAGAGAGTCGGCAAAGGCTTGGTCCTGGCGCCTGGGGCCAGATGTACCCAACAAATGCATGAGATCAGAGGACTTCTAAAGACTTGAGAAGACACTAAGTTGCTTATCATAGATGGGATCTGAGTTAGAGGAAATTTTTACTTGATCTTAAGGAACAAACTGTCTCTAACAAATAGGAAGACTTCAGAACATATAAAAATAAATCACTGTCGGGCCGGAGGGTTAGCTCAGTGGTTCCGGCGCCTGCCTCGCAAGCGCAAGGTCCTGAGTTCAATCCCCGGAAACCACATACAATGCTGGGCGTGGAGACTCACGCCCACCAGCAATCAACACCGCATACCACAATGCCGGGCGTGGTGGCTCACGCCAGTAATCCCAGCACTCGGGAGGCAGAGGCAGGAGGATTGCTGAGTTCGCGGCGGCTTGCCTGGGCACCATAGTGAGCTCAGGGCCAGCCTGAACTACAAAGCGAGACCCTGTCTCCAAAAAGCAAAAAAAAAAAAAAAAAAAAAAAAAATCACTGTCATCCTGATTGATACTGTTATTGGAAGGTTTAACCAATTCTGGATTTAAATATGTTCATTTAGCTGGTTACTTCCCTCTGAGACTTTGTTAGCTATAGATTCAAAGCATTTTATAAGATATTATTTAAATGTGCTTCCAATAATGATGGATTATGATCCTTAGAAATTTGCAAGGGGAAATTTATTGGAAAACCAAGCTGGTGATGGTGGTGCAAACCAGTAATCTTGGCACTCAGGAGGCCGAGACAGGATTGCTGTGTTTGAGGCCAGCCTGAACTCCTTGGTGAATTTAAGGCCAGTCTGTGCTACATAATGAGGTCTTAACACTGGGGGTGGGAAGAAGTCAGTTGAATTGGATATAAGACAAAAAGCATGAAGCACCAAAGAGGAATCAAGCTTAAATTTCTTGAGTGAGTAAGATACAATCTTGTCAAGAAAAACTCATACTACAACAACCAACCGTCCCTGTTGGACCAGACCTGTGGCCCCTAATATTTTCAATATCAAATCAGGAAAATTTCAGAAAATTGGGATGAACTCATGATTTTATGATGAACTTATGATTTTAGTTGCCTAAATGACATTGCATGAAAAAGAAAAACTGGAATGTAAAGTAGTTAATACAAATAATTTTGAATTTGATAAATGAAGAATAATACAATATATTACCAGATTGGTTCATCTTGATAACAGTATATTCTAAAAAAAAAGAAAGAAGCATCCTAAACAGGAAATCTATAAATCTCAGAAAAATTGTATTAAATTAAAAGAAGAAAAAGTAGATATACTTACTCAGGGGCATGCTTCCAAAACCCCAACTGGACATACAATATGCATGATAGTTTATCAGGACTATTATGGAATTTAAACAAATTCTAAGATTACTGATGAAACTCAAAGAACTCTAAGACAATACAATTTGTTTTGAGTTTAAAAAAAGGAATGGAAGGACTGGAGATCTAGCTCAGTGGTTCTAACACCTGTCTAGCAAGTGCAAGGTCCTGAGTTTGGTCCCCAGTAACCACATACAACAGTGTTGGGCATGGTGACTCAAGCCTGTAATCTCAGCACTTGGGAGGCAGAGGCAGGAAGATTGCTGTGAGTTTGAGGCTTGCCTGGGCTACATAGTGAGCTCAGAGCCAGCCTGAACTACAAAGCGAGACCCTGTCTCAAAAAAAAAAATTGTATCTGTTCTCTGGTGTGAGAAACTGAAGATGTTAATGAGTTCTAGAATGTTTGATGGATATTGTGGAATAGAAAATATTTGAAGGGAAATGTGGTTGGAGGGGTGACTAATGAGGGGTAAAGAAAAAATGTGATGGTAATAAAAAAAGAGAAACAAAGCTTATGTATCTAGGGGGTGGGGGTTGTGGGCTGGGTGGGAAATGGGGAAAATGAAAATTAAATCATGTCATATACTGGTACAAATTCCCGATGTTGAGTGTGATCATGATGTGTATATACCATGTACCAATAAAGATAAACTTTAAAAAAGAAACAGAAGAATAGGTTTTATTATTTTGTTTGGAGTCAGGAGGAAACTTGGGTTTTTTGGGGGGAACTGAAAACAAGGCTCACTGCCTTGAGAATATGATGTACTCATCATATTCACCTGTCTCCCTACTCCTCTCTGGGCACTTTGGGCAAGTTTGGTCCCCTTTAGAGGAAGAACTAGAGGTAAACAATGGAACCATTGTCAAGGTGAAGTATTCTCAGGGATTCCATGAAAATCAGAAGGAAATATATAATTAAATATATAAAGTATTTTCGGGCTTGCTTCATTTCATGAAGTTTGTTTCTTTCATGTTTTATCTCTACAAATTGTTCACTCTACTTTTATCTTGGTTCTCCATTATATAAACATTTTGTAGTGTGTATATGAAGTCTCACATCAGAGACTACACAAACATTTGACATTTGAGGTGTTTCTGAGTTTTCCTGTTACAACAAATGGTCTATAGACATTTTTGTACACAAGACGCAGGTACACAATAGATATGTATACATTTGTATTACAATTTATTTAAGTATGAATGAACATATCTACAATTTTTCCAGATAATAACATTTTTGTTGAAGCAATTGTATCAATGTGATTTCTCCAGTTGCATATGAAAAACTATTTTGCTCACAAACATTAAAGGTTATCAGTTTCTTAAATTTTTGCCAAATTAAATTGGAGTTCTCTAGAGATATTTCTGTTGTTGCTTTCTAACTTAATTCCATTGCATAGAATATATTTTGTATTACTTGAATCCTCATGATTGCATTGGCTTTGTTTTATGGACCAGATTGGATTCATCTTGGTAAATGCTCCACATGTACTTTTTTTTTTTTAGACAGGGTCTCCCTTTGTAGTTCAGGCTGGCCCTGAGATCACTTTGTAGCCCAGGCAAGCCTCAAACTCAGCAATCCTCCTGCCTCTACCTCCCAAGGGCTGGGTTTACAGGCATTTGCCACCACTCCCGGCATTGGCATTGTGGTATGTGGTGTTGACTGCATGGGTGGGTGTGGTGGGTGTGAGTCACCACACCCAGTATTGTTGTATGTAGTTACCAAGGATTGAACAGGGACCTTGTGCTTACTAGGCAGGTGCCAGAACCACTGAGCTGAATCTCTGGCCCCATATGTACTTTAAAATACACATATTCTCATGTTATTAAGTGTTATATTCTATAAACATGTTCTACAAATGTCTGTTAAGTCAAATTGGTTCACTGATTGTACTGTTCAAGTCTTAGATATCTTTCACTATTTTCTGACCATCAGATATCGCACCAGTAGTACTGAAATCTCATATTACGACTGAAGATGTAAAGTATCTTGAAAACTGTTTTATTGTCATATAGTTTGTTGGGTTTGGGGCCATTCTCAGTTGATTAATATTATTCCATATTGACTAAAGGTGGACATCCTTGCTTTTTGTGATTATGCCTTTGCTTTCAAGTGGTAAATGTTAGAATTTTTGCAATAACATGTTTTTAATTGCCAACAACAATATCCATGGGCTATACATATTCTTCCAAATTTTTCACATGTTCCTCCTCTGTATTTATTACAACTTTATTATATTCAACATATACATTTCATTTGAAAAATTTTTGCTGCCCAAACTGATTTGAAGAACTACCAAGCCTTTTCCTAAATGCCTCTACCACGTTATGATTTTTCCATTTTTGCTTCATCATCTCAAGATATCACATTCACTCGAATGGAAACCTCATCATAACTATACAGTTGTTGGCATTCTTTGATTGATATAAGGCACGGTATTCCCCTAGCCACATAGTGTTTTCATTTGAATCTTTGCTATTTGGAATTTTGTCATTATTTTAGCTTCTCCATCAGCAGGAATATCTTTGCCTGAAACTACCTGTATTTCCAGAAAGCTGTATTTTACTTTTCATCAGAACAAATGTGTTGCCATCACCATAGATATTGGTCCTTGGAGCATGACATGATACAAACTGCACCAACTGTGACAACATCAGGCCACAGTCTCAAAAGCTTCCCAAAGTAAGTCTCATCAAGTAGCCCAAAGACTTGAAAGCCAGGAAGAATCTTAAATGCTCTGGAAAACACGTGATAATAGGTGAGTGGCAGAAAATGAAAGGCACTGGGAGTAGAGTTACTGGTTCCAAATATTACCAGAAGACAAATCTTCCAAGAAGTGTAATTCATGGTATGTATGAACAGTCAAGGCAGTTTCTATAGTGGAATGTTGGAGGACTTGGTCCTTAACCTTCCTGTACTGCATTCTTGTTATAGTAAAACAGATACTTATGCCATTTTGTGATGTGTAAATCTAGCAGTGTCATAGGAGCAAGGACTGAACTTTCCATTTTTGGTACACTTTACTACCAAAAGTTAACTGCTTAGTGTGGTGGTGCACTCCTATAATCCCAGCATTCAGGAGGCAGAGGCAGGAGGATTGCCATCAGTTCGATGCCAGCCTGAGCTACATAGTGAGTGAAGGCCAGCCTGAACTACATAGTGAGACCCTGTCTCAAAAAAAGAAAAAAAGAAAGAAAAGAAAAGTTAAGCAGGCTTGTCGGCAAATGTCTATTATCTCAGCTTCTCAAGAAGGTAAGATAAGACAATCTCAAGTTGGAGCTCAGCCTTGGAAATTTAGTAAAATGTTGTCCCAAAAGAAAATTTAAAAACTGGGGACCTATCTCATTGGGAAAGTAATTGCTGGGCCTTTGGTTCAATCTGTGTTACTGTATACACACACACACACACACACACACACACACACACACACACACCATCACTACCATGTTTATTTAAAACAGCAAAGTAAAGTTAAACAAGGCTAAATGTAAACTCTTCCATTTTAATTTAAAGAAGTTTTTCAAGTATAGGACAGTGTTTGGAGGCACAGATGTCTTGATGAAAACATTCTGGGATGTTGGTTGGTCAGTATCCCACACAATCTATATCTATTTTAATACAGACATAATTTTTAGGTCATGAACATAATTGAATTATTTCAACCACATTTTTAATATGTTTTCAGTTCTGGAAACTACATTTGAAAGGAGACATTGGTTAACTTGAAAGTAGCCAAACTAGAAAGAAAAACTAATCAGCCAGGAAACCATATCACAAATCTGAATAAGTTGGTTTAGAACCTGTGTTTGTTTAACCTGAAGAAAAGCCAGGAAGCCTATAAAGTAGTTTATGAATATTTCAGTTGCTATGTTGTAGAGAAAATTTTGTTATAATGAGGATTATTTCAAAAGGAAGAACTGAGACAATGAATAAAAGTTAAGAAAAGTAGATTTTGGCTTCACATAATAAAAAGCACTCTGACTATAGGAAGTAGTGGTATCCTTACCAGTCCTCATAGGCTGAATAACTGGACATCATCGTCATGGTTGGGTATAAGAAGTTAAACTGAGTGACTTAAATTTTTCAGTTGTAAGGAGAAATGTCTTTAGATGCTGCAGGATGAATCTGAAAGGTGCATTAAAGGCACAATCTCAGCAATAGTATTAAATACAATGAGCCGAGGATTTAGCTCAGTGGCATCATGCTTCCCTACAAGTGTAAGGTCATGAATTGATCCCCAGTAGCAAATAAACAAAAATAAATAGAATGATGAATCAAGTAAGTGAGTATTACCATTGCCCTTGGCTATAGTAAGATCCTTCTCAGACAAATAATTTTTTTTTGGCTGTCTGTACAAAGACAATGCAAAATAAAGCTAATGTGAAGATTAGAAATCACATGGAACAGAAAAACTCAAAAGAATTGAGAATGGTTTGTTGAGAGAACACACAACTGGGCATGCATTATGGCGTATATGTAAATGTCCTCCTAAAGCTTCATGTGCCCACAGGTGGGTCTTTTTGGAGGTACCTGGATCTAGGTGTGTGACTATAGATTAAGGGTGTAATAGCTAAATCCACTGATTGGTTTAGCAGTGCTCTGGGTGTGGGTAATGGGAAGCAGGATATGGTACTGTCTTTAGAATTTGAAGGATTATTATGATGCTTTTATAACAGTGCCACAGGAGACCAAAAGGAAAATAGTTGGAGGAGTTCAGTGGGGCACAAAATGTAGGTAATAGGACAAATAGGAATATCTATCAAGTTGCCAAGCTGTCTTCCAAACCCCTGAACTCACCATAAATGACATTATTCATTCCTAGGTTGGGTGACAAACTGCTAAGGGTGTGGTGGAAGATTCCTCCTTGAATGAGTAGCAGTAGTTGTAGCAGTAGCAGTTTATATTATGGGTCCAAATTTTTAGCCTTTTAACCCGTAACTCCTAAAAACTGTCCAGGATTATAAAAGAGTTTTGTTTAATGTGGGCTATATTTATTGATGTTTATCACAGTAGAAATTAAAATTTTAGAAAAAAATTTAAATGTATGTACTAATTCATTTTAAAAAAGTATAAATTACATTTATACAAGTAGTATTTTGAGTATATTTTCCAAAAGACAAATTTCATGGGAATGATGACACTATTTTGCATTTCTACAAACCCTTTAATGTACAGTTTATTACAAACAGCTGGATCTTCACGTCTTCTACTTTCACTGTGTTACGTTAACATATATTACATAGTCTTTGGACTCTCCATTGTACACCTCTAAATGACTAAGAGTGAAAAAAAAGTCTGTCAAAGTGTTACTATGAAAATCGTTTGGCTTCATCAATCTCTCAGAAAGCATCCTGCAGATCTCAGCTGTGCCTCAACCTATTATAGTTTAATAGCATCAACCCAAAATTGACCCAAAATTAATACAAATGACCCAGATGAGTAGTTTTCCAATTTTAGTACACATGCTGCTGAAGTGAGCACATGCATGGCTTTCAGTACAGGACTAAGAGGGATCTATTTCAGAAGAAAGAAGAGTCAAATAAACTCACCAAAATCCAGAAGTATTGTTCTACTTTTTCTGACAAAAATCAAAATTTATTAATCATCAACTAAAAGTTCAACACTGTTCATATTCTTATATCATTAGTTAGTATAAGTTTAAAAGATTTATTTGCAGATAAACTGCTCCAAAGATGATATAACTAGGTCATATAAAAGGTGTTGTGTAAAAAAAAAAAGTTGATGTATAGATGAGGAACACCAAAGGATTTGTGTTTCCCTCTTTCCTTCCTTCCTTCCTTCCTTCCTTCCTTCCTTCCTTCCTTCCTTCCTTCCTTCCTTCCTTCCTTCCTTTTCTCTCTTTCTCTCTCTCTCTCTCTCTTTCTTTCTTTCTTTCTTTCTTTCTTTCTTTCTTTCTTTCTTTCTTTCTTTCTTTCTTTCTTTCTTTCTTTCTTTCTTTCTTTCTTT
>PVIC010059735.1:0-10035 GCA_004025085.1 Thryonomys swinderianus | reverse complement strand
ATGGACTTTATCTCAATTTAATACAAGCTATTTATGAGAAACCAACAGCTAGCATCATACTTAATGGGCAAAATCTGAAACCTTTTACACTAAGATCAGGAACAAGACAAGGATGCCCGCTGTCACCACTCTTATTCAATATAGTACTGGAAACATTAGCCATAGCAATCAGGCAGGACAAAGATACAAAAGGAATAAAGATAGGAAAGGAAGAAGTTAAACTGTCATTATTTGCTGATGATGTTACTCTATCTAAAGGATCCTAAAAACTCAACCAAAAGACAGCTAGCCTTAATTACCAAATTTAGTAGTGTTGCTGGATACAAGGTTAACGCTCAAAAATCAACAGGCTTTCACTACACAAATGACAGACTCACTGAAAGAGAAATGGGGGGAGTCAATCCCTTTCACAGAAAAATGAAATATCTAGGAATCAGTCTAACAAAGGAAGTGAAAGACCTCTACTCTGAAAACTATAGGACTCTGAAAAATGAGATAGAACAGGAGATCAGAAAGTGGAAATACATCCCTTGCTCCTGGGTAGGGAAAAGCAACATCATCAAAATGGCTATACTCCCACAACTACTATACAGATTCAATGCAATTCCAATTGAAATTCCAATGCTATTCTTCACAGAGCTAGAGAAAATAATACAAAAATGCATCAGGAACCACAAGAAATGTAGAATAGCAAAAGTAATTCTAAGGAACCATGACATGGCAGGGGGTATTAAAATCCCCAACTTAAAACTCTACTATAGAACCACTGTGATAAAAACTGCATGGTACTGGCAAAGTAACAGACCCACGGGCCAGTGGAATAGACTAGAAGATGCAGAAATAACCCTGGATACACTAAGCCACCCTTATCTTTGACAAAGGAGCCGAACATCCTCAATGGAGGAAAGACAGCCTCTTTAACAAGTGGTGCTGGAAAAACTGGGCTTTAACATAGACCTATATCTTTTACTGTGTACTAAACTAAAATTAAAATTAACTTGTTACTTAAACATTAAAACAGAAAACAATAAGCCTGCTGGAATACAGGTTAGGTAAAATTCTTGGAGACATTGGCTTAGGCAGAGACTCTATGAATAAAACCTCTATAGCACAGGAAATAACAGAAAGAATTAACAAATGGGATCTCACCCTACTGAAAAGCTTCTGCACAGCAAAAGAAGTCACTGGCACTGCTAAAAGAGAACCAACAACATGGGAAAAAATCTTAACTAGCTGTTTATCAGACAACAGGCTACTATCTACAATATATAAAGAACTTAAACAGATCAGCCTCCCCAAGTTTATAGACCCAATTCAAAAATGGGCATCTGAAATAAACACTTCTCAGAGGCAGAAGTCAAAGCAGCTAAGGAGCATATGAAGAAATGTTTAACATCGCTCATCACTCAAGAGATGCAAATGAAAACAACGCTGAGATTTTATCTCACTCCACAAAGAATGGCTGCTATTACAAAATCAACCAACAATAAATGTTGGTGTGGCTGTGGGGAGAAAGGAACCCTCCTCCACTGTTGGTGGGATTGCAGACTTGTGCAACCATTGTGGAGATCTATGTGGAGATTCCTCAGAAAACTAGGACTAGGGGTCCCATTTGACCCTGCTAGGAATATACCCAAAAGAATTTTAAAAATCACATTGGAAAGACAGATATACACCCTTGTATATAACAGCTCAGTTCATGATAGCTCAATCTTGGAAACAACCCAAATATCCATCAACTGGAGAGTGGATAAAGAAGATGTGGGTTTTTTTTAAATAAAATGGAGTATTATTCTGCCACAAAGAATGACAAGATTGATTCATTTATGTGCAAATGGATACACGTGGAGGACACACTAATAACTGAAATAAATAGATCACAGATAGGCAAATACCGGATCTTCTCTTTTATATGAGCAACTGTAGATGCAAATGAGCTCTAGAAAATATGACAGGTTTTATAGAATGGGAAATTTCCATAGGAAATTTGGTATGGGAATATAATGAAGGGAAGGAATAAATATGATTTGGAAAGAAAATAAAAGGAAGCAAGGGGGGGTGTGGGGGTGGGGATATGGGTAAAAATGAAAATTAACTTGTGTCATATACTGGTACAAATTCCCCAATGTTATATGTGATTCTGAGATGTATATAAATTGTACCAATAAAGGATTCAGTTTTTTAAAAATGTCATTATTTGTTGATTATATGATTCTCTATATGGAGGGTCCTAAAAACTCCACCAAAAGACTGCTAGACTTCATTGAAAAATTTAGTAGTGTAGCTGGATACAAGGTCAATGCTCAGAAATCAACAGCCTTTGTCTATACAAAAAACAGACTCATGAAGAGAGAAATTTTGGCATCAATCCCTTTCACAGTAACATCCAAAAAAGAAATATCTAGGAATCAGTCTAACAAAGGAGGTGAAAAACCTCTACTCTGAAAACTATAGAACTCTGAAAAAGGAGATATAAGAGGATATCAGAAGATGGAAAGACATCCCTTGTTCCTGGATAGAAAGAGCCAACATCATCAAAATGGGTATACTCCCACAACCACTATACAGAGTCAATGTAATTCCAGTTGAAATCCCATTACTGTACTTCACAGAGCTAGAGAAAATAATGCAAAAATTCATCTGGAACCACAAGAGACCTGGAATAGCAAAAACAATTCTAAGCAACCATGACATGGCAGGGGCTATTACAATCACCAACTTAAAACTGTACTATAAAGCCACTGGGTTAAAAACTGCATGGTACTGGCAAAGTAACAGACCTGTGGACCAGTGGAATAGGTTAGAAGATCTGGAAACAATTCCAGATACATTTAGTCACTTTATCTTTGATAAAGGAGCCAAACATACTCAATGGAGTAAAGAGAGCCTGTTTAACAAATGGTGCTGGAAAAACTGGGCTTTAACCTGCCAAAAGCTAAAGCTAGACCTATCTCTTTCACCATGCACAAAACTAAACTCACAATGGATACAAGACTTGAACATTAAAACAGAAACAATAAACCTGCTGCAAAACAGGTTAGGTGGAACTCTTGGAGACATTGACTTAGGAAGACTTTATGAACAAATCTCTATAACATGAGAATTAGCAGAAAGAATCAACAAATGGGATCTCATCCCACTGAAAAGCTTCTGCACAGCAAAAGAAACCACTGGCACTGCTAAAAGACAACCAGCAACATGGGAAAAAATCTTTACTAGCTGTTTGTCAGACAAAGGGCTACTATCTACAATATATAAAGGACTTAAACAAATCAGTCTCCCCAAGTTTAAAGACCCAGCTCAAAAATGGGCATCTGAAATGAACAAACACTTCTCAGAGGCAGAAACCAAAGCAACCAAGAAGTATATGAAGAAATGTTCAACATCGCTGGTCATTCGAGAGATGCAGATGAAAACAACACTGAGATTTCATCTCACTCCATTAAGAATGGCTGCTATTGTGAAATCAACCCGCAATAAATGCTGGCGAGGCTGTAGGGAGAAAGGAACCCTTCACCACTGTTGTTGGGATTGTAGACTTGTGCAACCATTGTGGAGATCAATGTGGAGATTCCTCAGAAAACTAGGGTTAGAGGTCCCATTTGAACTTGCTATTCCCCTGCTAAGAATATACTCAAAAGAATTTTAAAAATCACATTTCAAAGATATGTGTACACCCTTGTTCATAGCAGCTCAGTTCATGGTAACCCAATCTTGGAAACAACCCAAATGCTCATTAACTGGAGACTGGATAAAGAAGATGCGGGTTTTTTTACAATATAAAATGGAGTATTACTCTACCATAAAGAATGACAAGTTTCATTCATTTAAGTGCAAATGGATACACCTTGAGGACACACTAATAAGTGAAATAAATAGATCACAGATATGCAAGTACCACATCTTTTTCCTGCTATGAGAACCTGTAGATGTAAATGAGTTTTAGAATATATGATAGATGTTGTGAAAGAGAAAATATTCAAAGGAATGTGGTGGGGGAACATAATGAGGGGAAAGAATAAATATGATTTGGAAAGAAAAAGAAATAGCATGTATGTAAGTGGTGGGCATTGTGGGTGGTTAGGGATATGAGTAAAAATGAAAATTAACTTCTGTAATATACTGATACAAATTCCCAATGTTGAGTGTGACTGTGAACTGCATATAAGATGTATCAATGAAGAATTCAATTAAAATGTCAAAAAATTTTCAATGTTAAGTATGATCATGATGTGTATATAAAATGTACCTATTGCACAATAAAAATTGTATTTAAAATACCAGCACCTGGGAGGCTGAAGCAGGAAAATAATTGTCAATGTTGAGTGTGATCATGATGTGTATATAAAATGTACCAAAAAATAATTCTGTTTAAAAAATTTTTGGAATGAATTGATAGATAAATGCACATTCATTTTGAACTGTTTTGTGGATAAACAGATACAAAGAAATTATGAACATTTAAGACAATAAATATGGCTTGAGAGAAATGTAATATATTCAATGACTTCCCAGGAAAATGAATATTCATATTTATTTTAATTATCCACATACAGAAGAATACATGATCATTATATAAGGATTGTAGAGGAAAAATTTTAGCTGTGATGCACAGGGTAGCTCTTAAATAAAACATGAAATTTAATCTGATTGGTAAAAGACTGTTATTATTGAGATAAAAGTAGGGAAAGCATGAGGAATTCCACACTGCAGGGGGCTATGAGCAAGAGAGAAGGCGTTTTCTGAGGACACTGAATTTATCAGTTTGGTTTGCATAGAGTACGAAGAATAGAGAGAACTAAGGACTGAAAGACAAATTGCAGAAACCCAGTCAGATGATGATAATCACTACATTGGGGCCTTGCTGTCTCTAGGGTCTTGTATGATAAACAAACTCTTCTCCCCTGCTGTAAAGAAAATTGCACAGTGCCATGAGGGCAGGTCGGTGTGCTCAGCCTTGGGGTCAGATCATTTGACGACACAGCAGCGCTTTTCCAGTCTGAGTTGCTCAGGCCAAGCAGCTGGAAGTGCAATGGGGTGGATGCTCCCTCCTGTGCTATGGGTCTCAGCATTCTCTCCCGTTAAGGGAATGAACTGCAAGTTTCTACAGCATCCCCTGGACTAGAGCTCCAACCCAAGACTGCCACTCCACAGATGAAGTCAGGACCAAAAGTAGTAAGACTCTTTCTCAGATTATTCTAGATGTCACTATTTGAAGATAGTTTATCATCTGGCCTGATGCCAGTAGAACTGAAACAGGGAATTAACTGCCCTTTGTTAGCTTCCTGGAGTTGAGTGCATACTGGCCAGGCTGGTTATTCCGACTTCTCAGGTAAAATCCAGAGAATAAGTAATGTTTCCTTAGGTAATTTGTACTGAGGTTTGCCACAGTGGTTCCCTAATTGAATATGGAAGTGTTAAATTTATGCCAGAATATATTTTTTAGCTGTTTCAGTCTTGTTTTCTCTTACCACCCATTCACCCACTCAGCTACATGAAATGTGTCACAAAATATTCTCACCTTGCCCTAGACATACTGAAAATGAAAACATAAGTCATAAAGAAACACTTATGCCAATGTAACCTAATTATATTTTTTACAAATATGATACATCTGGTAAATATAAAGGGAAGTAGTCCCTTTGAGTCTTTCACTTTTTCTTGAGGACTATGGAATTCAGCTAAGCTTGGTACTATAGCAGTTTTCCTCAATATTTAGAGGACTGACATTTGTTTCAAGGTTCGTATTTATTCTCTAAGCTTGCATTTAAGTTCTTTCTCACTCCACACACTGGAATCCCCCCTCCCCATGGAGGCTCAATGCCACCCAACCCTTAAGCCAGGTGACCAGGTCACACTCTTCCTGGGTTTAGGGGACATCAGAATAGTGATGTGAGACCTATGAAGCCCCAACATTGGGCTGATATAAGGAGAAATTCACACCTGTTATTGAAAGAAGAAAAGTCCTAAGGGAAGTTTGTTTGTTTGTTTGTTTTGAGACAAGGTCTTACTATGGAGCCCAGGCTGGCCTCAGACTCATGGCAATCTGCTCTGCCTCAGCCTCCCAAATTCTGGGATTATAGCGTGTGCCCCTATGCCTGGCCCCAAGGGAATTGGTAAGATTTTTCATAACTAGTTGTAGGTTCGAAGCAGTCCCCATATAGAAGCCCAGGAAAGAGTGGAGAAAAAGTATGAGAGACTGGAAAAGTTTCATGAGTGCAGCAACTAGCTCCTGTGTGGCAGACTGGTGGCCAGTGAGATGAGTTGAGCTCAACATAGGGTTATTGGCTTTTGTCTCAGGAGAAGTTTAATTCAACAGTGCAGATGGACTTCAATGTTATGCTTTTAGAAATCATCCCACTTGTAGCTGAGCTTTGGGGTTTACAGAAGAGATCACAAAGAAAGGAAGGGGATTAGTAAGAGGGTAGGTACATGTCAAATTCTCAGACAGAGATTTGCAAATTTTGATATTAATGTACACAATATTGGAGTCCTAGACTTGTATACAAAATGTCATAAAACGACCATATCTCAATGAAGCCAAACTACATCTCCATCTCACTTTCTAAATAGGACTGAAGGTCTGGCAATGCTTCATTCCTTTTTAAGAACCTGCTAAGCACCGTTACAGGACAATGCTGAAACCACCAGTAATTTACTGTCTTTTCTCTGTCAGTTATTGTTCAAGGTGTTGAAACTGTAAACAAGATAGATGAAGCTCTGTTCTCTGTAAGCTCACTGTGGCATAACAGAAGAGCAGAAAGTTCAGAAGTTAATGTCAGAGACAGCAAATTTATATGTGACAACGCAGTACCCCCACAAGACTATATAGCAGTAGACTTGAACTCAGGCCAAAGGAACCTAAGATTTCCTCTAAAAGGAGAGTTTCTCCACTTTACCACTATTGATGGATTTGGACCGTGTGTGCGTGTTCATGTACACATGTGTGTGGTGGGATATTTTGTGCATTTTAATAGGTACAGGTCTCAACACATTCCAGAAATGTCTGAAGTTATTGACCAATATTTCCTGAAGAGAAACACCATTTCTGGTTGAGAACTGCTATTCTAGGTGACTTAACTTCACATGTTAAGTATGTTGAATAAAGTCATGTACAGACTGGTGACCATTTTTTCTGTAGCAGTAGGGCCATTGGTTGAGATGGGACTTACAGTAGAATATACAGTTTTGTAGGGGGAGAGGATGAGTTTCACATTAAACATGTTGAGTTTGGGGTGTCCAGGGGATATCCAAATGGAGATAAGCAGTAAGGTGATATATAACAGGAAGGCCTGGTTACTGTTAAAGTACAGTGAGGCAATCAGATGGGACATGATTACCATGTAGTCAATAATTAATAACTCACAGTTCACAAGAAGAAGGGGGACCATAGGGTGAAGCCTCAGGGCTTACTAGGAAACAGAGGAATAAAGGGAAATGTGAACCAGAACCATGTTTGTACAGAAAGGAATACACAAGGCAATATATGTAACTTAGAGTTTACTACTTTGAAAAATTTTTGCAATATCTGTAACATAGTCTGTCCCTCATTATCTGATACTTGGCAATGGGGTGACTGGGGGGGGCAGGGTTTGGTGCAGTTTGAGAGCCCAGAGGGAGGCAAACCACCCAGCTGAGTGGTATGTGAATTGCATACCAATTTGCAACTGAAACATGTGCAATGAGGAAACTGTCTTACTATTCATAGGAAATGCTGGCACCAAGAGGGACAATTTCTTCACAGTTGACAGGCAAATGTCAATGCATCAATATACATTAAGTGAAAAGCCATTATCTATACATATAAATTACTGCAGTCTTAAGTTCAGAACAGAAAATGTAGGTGAATATCTACTTATGTATACCAAGCACAGCACCAGAGTTGATATATTCATTAATTTATTCAACAACAGTTGTTGAAACATTGAACCTTTTATTCCCCCCCAGTATGGACTGAACTGGGGATAGGATACAATGGTGAACAAAAGCAGATACTGTTACATGATAATAATTAGTGGTATAGGAGAATCAGTGTTATTGGGTTTTTTAAATTTATTTAATTTTTTATTGGTATATTATATATACACAATTACACTTCACATTGAGAATTTGTACCAGTATATGACACAATTTAATTCTCATTTTCCCCCTCCCCTACCCACCCTATATCTCCCAGCCCCCTATACACAATTTTTAACATCATTTTTTTTCTTTCTTCATTATTTACCCCTAAGCCCTATTACCCTTTGAATATTTACTGTTTCACAATGTCAATCATGCATTCTAGAACACATTTATAACTTCAGTTTCTCATATCAGAGAAAGTATATATTTGTACATCTGTGGTCCATTTATTTCACTTATGAGTATGTCCTGAAGGTACGTCCATTTGAGTATAAATGATTCAATCTCATCATTCTTATGGCAGAGTA
Organism: Thryonomys swinderianus; assembly: GCA_004025085.1. Taxonomy (NCBI): domain Eukaryota; kingdom Metazoa; phylum Chordata; class Mammalia; order Rodentia; family Thryonomyidae; genus Thryonomys; species Thryonomys swinderianus. The sequence goes on along the minus strand of PVIC010059735.1, from coordinate 1,603 downwards.
ATACTTCATTTTATAAAAAAAATAAGCCACATCTTCTTTATCCAGTCTAGAGTTGATGGGCATTTGGGTTGTTTCCAAGATTTAGCTATCAGAAACTGAACTGCTATAAACACGGGTATACATATGTCACTGTGATAGAAATCTTGTCATTCGTTTGTGTATATCCCCAGCAGGGGAACAGCAGGGTCAAATGGAACCTCTAATCCTAGTTTTCTGAGGAATCTCCAACACTGATCTCCATAATGGTTTTACTAGTCTATGTTCCCACCAAGAGTAGAGAAGTGTTCTTTTTTCTCCACAACCTCAACAGCATTTGTTGCTGGCTAATTTTGAGATAACAGCCATTCTTTGAGGAGTAAGATGAAATCTCAGTGTTGTTTTCATCTGCATCTCTCGAACGGCCAGTGACGTTGAGCATTTCTTCATATACTTCTTAGCTGCTTTTACTTCTTCCTCTGAAAAGTGCCTGTTTATTTCAGATGCCAATTTTGGAACTGGATCTTTAAATTTGGGGGGACTTATTTTTTTAAGCTCTTTATATATTCTGGATAGTAGACTTTTGACTGAGGAATTACTGGTGAAGATTTTCCCCAGTAATTGTTGGTTGCCTTTTTGCTCACCCAATGGTTTCTTTTGCTGTGCAGATGCTTTTTAATAGAAAGAGATCCCATTTGTTGATTGTTTCTGATAGTTCTCATGCTATAGAGGTTTTGTTCATAAGGTCTTTCTGTAAGCCAATGTCTCCAAGAGTTTTACCTAACCTGTTTTGCAGCAGGTTTAGTGTCTCTGTTTTAATATTTAGGTCTCTCATCCACTTTGATTTTAGTTTAGTACACGGTGAATGATATGGATCTAGCTTCAGTCTTTGGCAGGTTGAAACCCAGTTTTTACCACATCATTGATAGAGAGGCTGTCTTTCCTCCATTGAGGATGTTTGGTTCCTTTCTCAAAGATGAGGTGGCTTAGTGTATCTGTCACTGTTTCTGGATCTTCTAATCCATTCCACTGATCCTCATGTCTGTTTCTTTGCCAGTACCATGCTGTTTTTTTGTTTGTTTGTTTTTGTTTTTGTTTTTGTTTTTTGAGACAGGGTCTCGCTTTGTAGTTCAGGCTGGCTCTGAGCTCACTGTGTAGCCCAGGCAAGCCTTGAACTCAGCAATCCTCCTGTTTCTGCCTCCCAAGTGCTGGGATTACAGGCGTGAGCCACCACGCCCAGCAGTACCATGCTGTTTTTATCACAGTGGCTTTGTAGTAAAGTTTCAAGTTGGGGAAAGTGATACCCGCTGTCATGTTCTTGTTTCCTAGAATTGTTTTTGCTATTTTACATTTCTTGTGGTTCCAGATGAATTTTTGGATGATTTTCTCTAGATCCATGAAATATGCTGTTGGGATTTCAATTGGGATTGCATTGAATCTATATAGTAGTTGTGTAAATAAAGCCATTTTGATGATGTTGGTTCTTCCTATCCAGGAACTAGAGATGTCTTTCCATTTTCTGATATCCTCTTCAATCTCCTTTTCCAGAGTGTTGTAGTATTCAGAGTAGAGGTCCTTTACCTTTTTTGTTAGATTGACCCCTAGATATTTCATTTTTCTGGATGCT
>PVIC010059734.1:0-10042 GCA_004025085.1 Thryonomys swinderianus | reverse complement strand
TCTATAAAAGCTGTCCTACTTTCTAGAACTCATTTGCATCTACAGGTGTTCATGCCAAAGAGAAGATCCGGAAATTGTCCATCTGTGATCTATTGATTTCACTTATTAGTATATCCTCCAGATGTCTCCATTTGCACCTAAATGGATTGATCTTGTCATTCTTTATGGCAGAGTAATACTCCATTTTGTAAAAAAACCCACATCTTCTTTATCCACTCTCCAGTTTACATATCTTTTCTTGCTCTTTATCTGTTAAAGTTATTTAGCTGGCACATAAAACAGTAAAATTCTTATATATTAACTAAGGTACACAATCACTCTTTATACTTACATTATAAATACATGTGTTTATCGGGAGGCAGAGGCAGGAGGATTGCTGAGTTTGAGGCTTGCCTGAGCTACATAGTGAGCTCAGGGTCAGCCTGAACTACAAAGAGAGACTCTGTCTCAAAAAAAAGAAGAAAAAAATACATGTGTATATACGATGTACATAGTTATATGTAGGGTATAATATTTAAGCTAAGCTAATCATATGTGAATCTTGAATAATAATCATTTCCACATAGAAATAACTTTCAAAATCCTGTCCTCTAGTTTTGAAATATAACAAATCTTATTATTATACTAGTCATCCTAAACATTATGAAAATTTAAGTTTTCATCAAAAATTCCATAATAATTTAATATAACCACAAAATATTTAAAATAGTAATTTAAAAGATAAACAATGAAATTTTATCTTTTTTAATCACTGAAGAGTTTATTACTGAAATAATTTCTTATATTGAAAACTTGATAAATGTTTTAAAAAGAAATCCAATTATTTCTTCCAGGTGAAGTAGTTCTGAGAAGAAATTATATATATCTGACTGAAATAAACTGAAAAAAATTAGGTAATTTTGGAAGGAATGAATAGCACTTATTAATTCAAGTTAATTTTAAATGTGCATGTAATTAATAAAGAAAGACATTTTAATGTTTGAATATGAATATCTAATGAACATATAGGAACCAAATAATAAAATGGGATTGAAAGTAAATTTGGATGCCCTAGAAATTATTAAACTTTCATCCTCCATTAAATGTCATACATAAATTAATGTCAGATTTTAAGTCATGCAACTACAACTATTTCCTATAACTTGAAACATTGTTAAAATTAACTATTAGTCAAAATTAGTAAAAATTCATTTCTCCTAGAACTATGGTAAAGAGATAGTGACCTGAAAGTAAAATATAGAGCATAGATGAGAAAACTTTCATTTCCCAACATATATGTTTAATTTTTAAATTGTGCCAGGGGTTAAATATTTTCCATTCAGCTCTGAATTATTTATTTGTTAGGATAAATAATGAATTTAAAAATAAATAAAAAACAAAAAAATAGCTTAAAAGAATACTTATTTTATAATTTTTATCGGAATATGTATTACATTCTGCTTAATAAGTATAATGTTATTTTCTTTTGTTTATTTTTATGCCAAAGAGAAGTAATTTATTTAACAATAATATTTATATGGCATGTATAAATTTTTGAGAGAGTGTGTATTTTGAAAAGAAATAATTTTTAATGTTACATTTTAGGAGATGATGTGGAAAAATGAAAAACAGTGATTCTTTTTCAGGATTGTTTTGGACTTTATTGGTACATTTTAGATATACATTATGATCACATGCAACACTGAGAAAAATTTAATGATATTTTAACCAGTTCCTGAACATAAGTATATTTTCACAGGTTATGAAGATATTAAAAAAATCTGTGGTTCTATAAATGTTTCTTCATAGCCATAGCATTAACCATCTACTCTCTTCTAATCCAGTTAAACAGAGTAAATATCTAAAATAAAATAAAACAATAATAAGCACTAAAGGGTAAGATGGTATTTTGAAATTTTGCATATTCAGAAGTACATGGATTTTATAGGAATGGAAATAATTTGAAATTCAGAACTCAAAATATAGTTGGATTATTTATGTAGTTAAATTTACCTTAGTTCTCATATATTATTGGGTTCCATATATGTACAAATATTTGATACATGTATATATGGTCTATAGCCATACCACACTGAACACACCCAATCTTGTCTGACACATGTATAAATGTATTTATAAATAATACACTTATAAATATTTAATGTATTTATAAATAATACACAAATGTATTTATAAATAATACACTTTGTGTGTGTGTGTGTATACACACACACAAATGTATAAGTATTCATATGACTAAAATAGTTAAAGGAAATACTTTAAAATAAGAAAAGAGAGTGGCAGAAAGCAGGAATATATCTAAAATTTCCTCAGCATGTTCATTTTTGTTTGAGTCCTGGAAAAGTTGAGAAATTTTATGTTTCCCAAGCACCTCATAATATATTACATATTACTACTCCAAATAACTCCTGCTGACTGTGTGAATGTTTAATCTCTGACTTGGCTGCAATAAGTCATAGAGACATCCTCTCTGAGTATAACTTAAATAGATGACTTAAGTCTAAAGTTGAATTTAGATTACTGACTGCATATTCTTCTTGAGACCCTCAAGTTTGATTTTCATGTGTGAAGCACAAAGAGTACTAAACTAGCATTCTTCTCTGTAAGAGTCTTTAATCATCTTGGTGATGATATAATTTGCTAACCAGAGAAAGACAATCATAAAGTTAGCCTTCAGATTAGGGGCAAGAGAGTAGCAGAATTCAAGGTGTTGTCATGGTGAATAGTAGTAGGAGAAGAGAGTAATTGAATTTCATAACAGGTTAATTAACTTCCTAGAAAGCATAGTGTGCTCTCAGTGTGTCTTAGTATCTATAGCTCATGAAGTGTGAAGTGACTAGAAATCCTAGAGCTAGTTCAGCAAAACATCAAGTTTTGTTTTGACAGCTTTGGACCTAAGAGAAAGCAGACAAAGTCTGTAATTGAATCTAATGCAAGGCTGTAAAATTCATAGTTAGTTGATGTTTACTGTGAAGTTAAGTTGTAACACCCAAGAGCTTTTCTAGATGATTATGCACAAATGGCTGAAAGGATTTTTGTAGCTAGGGTTGTCTGAAGAAAGTGGATGTTGGAGATCATCCTTCAGGGAACTGGACGCCTGTTCATATTTGTGCCTCAGAAAGAGAAACAGGTTAGAGAAGATTTATCAGTACATAAAGAGATGTTACAGTCTTGAAGGCTTTGTATTCATTAACTGCAATGTCCAGTTAAACATAGAAATATTTGTAATTTCTTTTTTTTTTTTTTTTTCTTTTTGGAGACAGGGTCTCGCTTTGTAGTTCAGGCTGGCCCTGAGCTCACTATGGTGCCCAGGCAAGCCGCCGCGAACTCAGCAATCCTCCCGTCTCTGCCTCCCGAGTGCTGGGATTACAGGCGTGAGCCACCACGCCCGGCATTGTGGTATGCGGTGTTGATTGTTGGTGGGCGTGTCTCCACGCCCAGCATTATATGTGGTCACCGGGGATCGAACCCAGGTCCTTGCGCTTGCAAGGCAGGCACTGGAACCACTGAGCTAACCCTCTGGCCCTGTAATTTCTGATATTTATTTAAATTTTAGTCTATTGGGAGAGAGTATTTCTCTTTAGATAAGTCATCACATAAATAATTTCATGCATCCTGCCAAAATTGTTAACTTTTGAAATTTAAGGTAATTTTTTTTTCTGTAAGGCTGGTAATAAGTAAATGGAATCATACCACAAATTTATAAGTTTTTCAAAAAGGCAGAAGATAATGTATTTATTGCATAAGAATGAAATCACAAGTGCAATTTTTACATTTTTTTTCAAGTCTTAAACTTGGTAGAGGTAGGATGTTTCTCAGAACATCTGGGAGAGTCTGCTCAAGTATATTGATGTCCTCAGGTGAACGGAAAAAGACACATATTGACTGGGGGTGTCAATGGATTGAGAGAGGGAGAGCAAAGATCTGCTACAGTAATGGATTCTCAGAACACATTGATGGTAAATGGATTAATACAAGGAAACAAGGGTAACAATTTAATTGATCATCTTGACATCTTGGTAAATCTTGTTTAGTCAATTTGTTAATTTTGTCTGCTAAAACTATTGTATGTGTGTTATAGAAAGACCTTTGGATTCAAGTTTTCAACTATAAATTAAGCTATTTCTTTGTTCCCCTTTCAAAGGAGAGTGAGAACATGGATTCTGATCCATTTACTTTGCTTATGTCAGTAGAAATTTTTGCCAAAAGACTATTTGGAACACTGTCAAGATCCTCCTCTGGCATATATATATATATATATATATATATATATATATATATGATTAGAAAAGCAAGGATATGTACAGAACAGGTCTAACTTTTTCCATAATTAGAGAGTACTTTTAAGCCTCAGAAAAAGCAATTGCATTGAATATTTAATTTTGAAATTTCATCTGTGAAGTATTTACCAAATTTGGAGCAATAGGTTCACAAATTACAAAGGCATATATTTTAGTCAAGGGCACAAAAGTCATGGTAAAAGCTAGAAGAACACTCAGTGGGTTATTCAAACAACCTACCACAGGTATGGTTTATTTATGCAAAAAAAAAAAAGGACTAGGGAGAATTAGTGGAGTTCGATGCAACAAGAATAGTACCCACAGGTTTCAGTAATTCGTGAATGACTGTCAACAGTTTGTCTCACGAATGTCTCTCAAAGACCCATGGGTTGCAGGTTTAGTCCTCAGGATCTGGCAGAAACTCCAGGGAGAGGGCCTAGGAGTTCCTTAGGTCAGTGGATATGTGCTCCTAAAAGGATCCATGAATTTCCAGCTCTTACTTTCCACTTTTTGTGAGCCTTGAGGGGTGCTCTTTTTTGTGCATTGGAGGTGTGGAAGACTAGCATGAAAGGGGGCCTTGCCACTGGACCAAATTGATAAAGTCATAGAAACAAAACCACGCGCAGGAACGTGGGAGTAGGAACCACAGCAGGTCTTTCTTTGAATGTATCATTTTGGTGTGTTTAACAGTTGTGTTATAGGAACCTCACTAACACCATTCATAGTTGTACATTTGTACATATTTGTAGTTAATATTGTATCTGTTAATTTACAATCAGAATTTGTACATTCGTATATATTTGTAGTTATTATTGTATCTGTTAATTTACAATCAGAATTTGTACATTCGTATATATTTGTAGTTATTATTGTATCTGTTAATTTACAATCAGAATTTTTGTATGGTACGATTGTAAGGCCTTTTCCTTCCTTAAAGCAATTTTATTGACCTGAATGGGTAATCTTTTCAATATTCTTTTTGTAAGATATGAAAATTTTATTTTAAATATCACTACTTTTTACCTAGAAGAGTCTTCATAAGGCGATATTCACTTTTCTACTTGATTACCTGGATGTTTTATGAATAACTGCATGAATGACAATTTACAAGTGATTCTGTCACATTTTTGTTCTAAATCCATTTTTTAAAGTTAATATGAATAGTTTGTGACTTTAACATAAATAAATCAAACTTTTGTCCCCTTCCCATTTTTAATTGATTTTATCAGTACATTTGATGTACACATCATTATCATAACTGACATTGAGACTGTAGTAATACATTTTTTCTCATTTTTTCATTTTCTCATTTTCTCATTTTCTCATTTTTTCTTATGCTACAACTCTCTCCATGCTACAACTCCCCACCCACTATGTACATAAGCTTTGTTCTCTTTTTTAACCATCAAATATTTTCTTTCCCTTCTTTACTTATATCTACCCCCTTTTCTTTTTGAATATTTTCTATTTCACAGTATCATACATTTTAGAACTCATTTACATCTTCATTTTCTCATACCAGAGAAAAACATACTGAATTTACACAATTGTAACTTATTTATTTTACTTATGAATATGCCCTCAAGGTACATGCATTTAATAAAAATGACTCAAATTTATTATTCTTTTGGCAGAGTGATGTTCCATTTTATTTTTTTTAAACACATCTTTATGCAGTCTCCAGTAGATGGGCATTTGGGTTGTTTTCAAGATTTAACTATCACAAACTGAGCTGCTATGAACATGGGTGCACATATATTACTGTGGTATGAATCTTGTAATTATTTTATGTATATTCCTTGTGGGAGAAGAGCAGGGTCAAATGGGACCTCTAATCCTAGTGTTCTGAGGAATTTCCACACTGATCTTTACAGTGGTTGCACCAGTCTACAATTCCACCAGCAGTGGGGGAGAGTTCCTTTCTCCCACAGCCTCGCGAGCATTTGGTTAATTTCCAGAAAGCAGCTATTCTTTGTGTAGTGAGATGGAAGCACAGTGTTATTTTCATCTGAATCTCTCGAATGACCAGCGATGCTGAACATTTATTCCTATGTGTCTTAGCTGCTTTTACTTCTTCATCTAAAAAGTGTTTAATTTCATATTCCCAGTTTATTTGTTTAATTTGAATCTTTATTGTTATATATACACTTCAAGATCCCACTCAATATTGAGAATTTTTACCTGTATATGACATGACTAAATTCTCATTTTTTCCCACTCCCCTACCTACCCTTCAATTCCCTGTCCCCTATATACATAAGCTTTATTTCCTTTTTTTCTATATTTACAATCATAATTTTCCCCTCACTACTTACTGCTACAGCTTAAGTGGTTGCATATTTTCTAATTCACAATTTCTGTAATATATTCTAGAGCTCATTAACATCTTCTGATACCAGAAAAAAGATATAATATTTACACATCCATGACCTATTTATTTCACTTATGAGTATGTCCTCAAGGTATGTCCATTTGAGTACAAATAACTCAAACTTATCATTGTTTATGGCAGAGTAATACTCCATTAAAAATAAACTTCTTTACCCTGCCTAAATTGATTGCCTTTTGGGTTGTTTTCAAGATTTAGCTATCAGAAACTCAGCTGTTATGAACATGGGTCCACATATGTCACTGTGAAATGAATCTTAATTCTTCCATGTATATCCCTTGGAGGGGAATATCAGGGTCAAATATGACCTCTAATCCTAGTTTTCTGGAGATTTTCCACACTGATCTCTATCGTGGTTGTACTAGCATACACTCCCACCAGCAGTGGAGAAAGGTTCCTTTCACCCTGCAGCCTCATGAGCATTTTTTGCAGGCTAATTTTTTTTTTTTTTTGAGACAGGGTCTCGCTTTGTAGTTCAGGCTGGCCCTGAGCTCACTATGTTGTCCAGGCAAACCTCAAACTCAGCAATCCTCCTGCCTCTGCCTCCCGAGTGCTGGGATGATAGGCGTGAGCCACCACACCCGCCGGTTTGGCATCTTTTGATGTCAATAAAAATTTTGTCCATCAGATTTGGTATGTAGTATTCTGTTGGCTCCAAATACCTCTGTCAAATAAACCCTTGTATTCAAATCCAGCTCTCTCCAAATCATCACTGGTGAGTCATTCCACTTAGTAAGATCAGAAAACTATGATATTCATGAAAATACTTGTAGAAAATGGTGTGTCTTGAGAGAGAGAAAACCTCAGGAGATCTGCCAATAATCATTAGAGATGCCATACTTCCATTCATTTCATCTTGAGCTCCCTCCCTGATGGTCACTCACCCAGGAACACAGATATCGTCATCTGAGGTCCTTAAAATATGTTATAACTGTACAAATTTTCACTCTGTATCAAACTCAAGCATTTTTGGGAAAAGAAAATTAAGACAGAAAGAGGACTTCCACTGGAGTTTTTGATGACCCACAGATGGTTTATTCAAGTAGATGTGGATTCTGTGTGAACTATCAATTGCCTAATCTTTCAGAATAATTTGAGCAACAGGTTTCTTGTGGCTGACACTTTTATTACAATATTTATTCCTCCTTCTTATGACAAGTGCTACTTTTAGACAGCATATGCCAAAAAGTAACAGAAAAGATAGCCACAATAATCTGAGTCCCCTAAATACAGCCAACTACATGGGACTTATAAGAAAACCTATGTGCCCAATTCTGACCAAATTGCCCAGGCATTAAACACAGAGATTAAAATTCTGACCCAGTGCTGATGTGTAATCACATTGTCTAAGATCTGTGAGTCACAAGGGACAAGGGTTTAAAGAGCCTGATGCACAGCATAGGACACAATTTAGTTCAGTGGGATCTGTACAATTACTGTGAAGATGAAGAAAGTCCACTCTAATGAAAGCAGAGGCTATTTGTTTAGAGTTTTGTAGAGAAACTCAGTCAGCTGCCATCACAGGGCTTTGTGCACAAAGTTAAACAAAGATAGAAAAGAGAGATGGGGTTACAGTAGGGAAAAGAGAAGCCCTCAACTATACGGTGTCTGAGAAGTGCTCACACAGAGCACTTAGAGGCTAATTATCCAGAGCTGGGAGTCCTGTGAGGCTGAACAGGAGTGAATGGTCTGCATTTTCCATTTACTGCCAAGTTAGAAGTGAAAACTTAGGAAAGCTTCATTTCAGTTCAGTCCTGGTGTTACTGCTCTAGCTTCTGTAGGCTTTATTGCTGGCTGCCTGACCTGATTGCTCAGGGTTGTAGTTCGCCTTCCTGAATCGGTTCTTGGAGGGGAAGTAGATGGGTCAAGTTGGTGACTAGTGGCTCAAACTGAACGAGAGTTCTTTTATGTATGGCCACCCACTGTTCACTTGAATATGCAGTTTCCCAATTTACTGCTCACTCTAAAAGACTGTAGATGTAGCATCTGATCAAGATAAAAAGCCCCTGATGTAGACAATGTTCTTATCTTTACTTTTCATGCAGTAAAACTGAGCTGTAGAAAAGTAAAAAAAAACAAGAAAAGGCTGGGCATGGTGGCTCACGCCTGTAATCCTAGCACTCGGGAGGCAGAGACAGGAGGATTGCTGAGTTTGAGGTTTGCCTGAACTACAAAGTGAGACCCTGTCTCAAAAAAAAAAAAAAAATGTTACTTGGTTAGACAGTGCCGGAAGTGATTTGTGGTCTCTAGTGTGTTCCTCAATCCGCAGTGACACTGGTAGGAGTTGAAGTTAGTCATAGTCTGCTGTTTACAGAATAAGCCATGTTCTCATGGCTACTGAGAATTTGAAATGTGTTTAGGATGACTAAGGAACTTAAATTTTAATTGTACTGTTTTGACTAATTTACATAGAAATGCAATTTTGATAGGAGGCTTTCTGCTTCTGTATGAATGAAAGCTCAGGAAACTCTGAAAAACAGCTGTGAGGTAAATAAAATACATTTTTAAAGCCCAACTGGTAAAGAAAAAGATATAAAATTCTAAAAATGATACAGTTGAATTATAATTGCTGTACATTAAGTAAATGTTTATTTGTGTGTGTTATATATTCTCTTCCTGTGTTGGGTAACTACATAGTCTACATGCATTACTATATAGGTTGTATATGAAGTGTCAGTATTTTTAGATATAGATTTGGTACACTAAATACAATATAACAGAGGATTTTAATATATCAACACAACAGTAAAAGAGGAAAGATTCTGAGTCATGGTAGTCACTAAAAATTAACCATCCGTATCCTTGAGGGACCAAAGAACAAAAATAAAGCAAGACAAAAAAATCAAAAATACACACTGAATTATCAGTTTTTTCTTATCTTTGTGAAATATCTTCACAGAAATAATTATTATTGTATTTATTTTACATTTTAATGACCTTGTTTCTATAACATTTAAGTTGAGTTTACTTGATACATTCAGGTTCTAAACTATCAAGTAAAAAAACACCTTATTTTATGTATATGATTTTTCATTGAAAATAAACATTAATTTCCTCTTTAGTACCATGTGCTTTTTACCACATACCAGTCTTCACCTTGTGAAACTTATTCTTTCTCAATATATGAGAATGTATAGGAAAAACAATAATACAACACATAAAAGCAAAATGTAGCACTTCAAATACAAGCATCCTAAAATTATATCTGAATACATTCCATACTTTTATTCAACCTTAAAATAGAGCCAATAAAATGTATATTCTTTTATTGACAAGAGCTGAACAGCTATTTTTCTTTCAAGCATTTCTCTGAAAGATAGAAGATGCATTTTCCTTGTCAATTCATAAATATTGAATCCAAATATATAAGAGT
>PVIC010059733.1:0-10019 GCA_004025085.1 Thryonomys swinderianus | reverse complement strand
CAATTTAAAACTCTACTATAAAGCCGCTGTGATAAAAACTGCATGGTACTGGCAAAGTAACAGACCCGAGGACCAGTGGAATAGATTAGAAGACCCAGAAACAACTTCAGATACACTAAGCCACCTTATCTTTGACAAAGGAGCCAAACATCCCCAATGGAAGAAAGACAGCCTCTTTAACAAATGTTGCTGGAAAAACCGGGCTTTAGGCCCGCCAAAAGCTAAAGCTAGACCTATTTTACTCACAGTGGGTATGAGACTTAAACATTAAAACAGAAACAATAAGCCTGCTGGAAAACAGGCTAGGTAAAACTCTTGGAGACATTGGCTTAGGCAGAGACTTTATGAATAAAACCTCTCTAGTACAAGAACTAGCAGAAAGAATCAACAAATGGGATCTCATTCTACTGAAAAGCTTCTGCACAGCCAAAGAAGTCGCTGGCACTGCTAGAAGACAACCAACCACATGGGAAAACATCTTAACTAGCTGTGTATCAGACAAAGGGCTATTATCGACAATATATAAAGACATCAAACAGATAGCCTTCCCAAGTTTAAAGACCCAATTCAAAAATGGGCAACTGGAATGAACAGACACTTCTCAGAGGCAGAAGTCAAAGCAGCCAAGAAACATATGAAGAAATGTTTAACATCACTGGTCATTCGAGAGATGCAAATGAAAACAACATTGAGATTCCATCTCTCTCCATAAAGAATGCCCACAATCACAAAATCAACCAACGATAAATGCTGGCGTGGCTGTGGGGAGAAAGGAACCCTTCTCCACTGTTGGTGGGATTGCAGACTTGTGCAACCATTGTGGAGATCCGTGTGGAGATTTCTCAGAAAACTAGGACTACAGGTCCCATTTGACCCTGCTATGCCCCTGCTAGGAATATACCCCCCAAAATAAAAAAAAACTCACATTGGAAAGACAGATGTACAACCTTGTTCATAGCAGCTCAGTTCGTGAATGCTCAGTCTTGGAAACAACCCAAATGTCCATCAACTGGAGAGTGGATAAAGAAGATGTGGTTTTTTTTATAAAATGGAGTATTACTCTGCCATAAAGAATGACAAGATCGATCCATTTAGGTGCAAATGGAGACACCTGGAGGATATACTAATAAGTGAAATCAATAGATCACAGACAGACCATTACCGGATCTTCTCTTTGACATGAACACCTGTAGATGCAAAGGAGCTCTAGAAAGTAGGACAGCTTTTATAGAGTGGAATATTTCTATAGGAAACTTGGTGTGGGAATGTGATGATGGGAAGGAATAAATATGATACAGAAAGAAAATAAAAGCATGTATAAAGGGGGGAGGAGGGGTGGGTGTGTAGGGATATGGGTAAAAATGAGAATTAACTTGTGTCATATACTGGTACAAATTTCCCAATGTTATATGTGACTTTGAGATGTATATAAATTGTACCAATAAAGAATTCAATTAAAAAATACTAGGATTAGAGGTTCCATTTGACGCCGCTATTCCCCTGCTGGGGATATACACAAAAGAATTACAAGATACATATCAGAGCGACCTATGTGCACCCATGTTTATAGCAGCTCAGTTTGTGATTGCCCAATCTTGGAAACAACCCAAATACCCATCAACTGGAGACTGGATAAAGAAGATGTGGGTTCCAAAAATAAAATGGAATATTGTTCTGCCATAACAAATGATGAGATTGAATCATTTATTCTTAAATGGTCATTTAAAACCTTCAGGACCTTCAGGACATACTCATAAGTGAAATAAATAGGTCACACATATTGTATCTTTGGTATGAGAAACTGAAGTTGTAAATGTGTTTCAAAAGGCATAACTGATATTGTGAAATAGTAAGTAGTCAAAGGGAAGTGGGGTTTAGGGGTAAATAATGAGGAAAGAAAAAAATTGATGCTTTAAAAAAAGGAAACGAAGCTTGTGTATATAGGGGGCTTGGTAGGGTGGGTAAGGGAAGGGAAAAAATGAAAATTAAATTGTGTCATATGCTGGTACATATTCTCAATGTGGAGTGTAACTGTGATGTGTATATACAGTGTACTAATAAAAATATATACCTAATATGTAAATAATACAGTATGTCTTCCATTTTGCATTTCCCTCCACACAGCACATTTTGTCCTGCAGATAATTGTATATCCACCAAGTCTATATAATCCTTAAGCTAGTATTTCAGACTGTTTTCTCAACCATGACATCTTGGTGTTTTCTTCTGTGCTGATTCCCATCCTTTCCCCCCTAGCTGAGCGCATTCTTTAGACCACCCTCTAACTTTCATTCATTAGGTGGATGTACATTAATTGCCTATGAAGGGCTGTGATTATGCATATATATGTATGACACAGCTTTTAAATTTTTTTCTCATTATTTGCTTTTTATTTAAAGTTATCAAAAGCAAATGTGTAACACTGAAATGTAATGATGACCTAAGACCACTTTTCCCTGGCAATTTTGCATATAGAATGCTACTGAAAGCCAAGAGGGCTCAACTGGGAGGTCTCAGGTGACATGCACAGACAGTGCAGGCTAAGGGCAGTGGCGTTCTAATGCTCTTAGGAAAGCAGGGTATGGGGTGGGAATTAGTTGGCTCCTTGAGGCCATTTCTGGCTCCAGGATTCTTAGATTTAATAAGCATCACCTGGGCTTGGGCAGAGACTTCTGGAAATAAAAGCATCCTCTGAATGATGGAACTCACTGTGTATCACACCCACAGAGCCTGGCACGGGTGGTCACCAGTCAATTAAAGTCAATATCAATTAGGGAATGTTAATTAAAATTGTAGCCTGTCTTAATGGAAAATATTGATCTATCTCTGCCTCTTGTTCCTCTCTTTCTAAACATAGAAATAAATGTAGGCTTTGTATTTCTGTACATAGGTAAATAGAAACTAAAAGAAAGATAACTGAACATTTTAGAATGATTCTAATAATAGTAACCCAGTGCTTTCGGCTTCTATGACCTTTGCATCTCACTGTCCCAGATGCAGCTTCTTCATTTTCATTATCTGGCCCACTGTATCATCTCCACAAGGCTCCTAACTACCTGGGAAGGGCAATCTCCAGGAGTGGAGCTCCTTAGCTCCCATCAGAATGAAGGTACCACATGATCTTGATGAACAGGTGTAAAGAAAAGGAATACTCTTTCTTGGTGAGTCCTTTAGACAGTTGCGTGTGCATCAAGAATTTCTGACTTAGCAAAAAAAAAAAAAGAATTTCTGACTTATGCATGGACATAAGGAGTCTAGCATCTTGTCAGTGGAAGTCAGAGGTAGAATGGACCTTGAGGAATTTATAGCCTAGTGGTTCAGAAAATTTAGCATATGTAAAAATTGCCCCGCCTTTGGGGGTGGGGGTGGATTACTAAAGATAGTAGTTTTTAAGGTTTACGTCCTTAGTTTGAATGTCTGGTAGGGTCCTTGAATGGGCAGTCAGGTGTCTCAGATATTCTTTTTGCTTGTGGTTTAGGGACCTTTTTCTGCACATCATTGAAACCAGGGATTCCTGCCCTGGCTCCTCAGCAGTGGTAATGTACATTGCTAATTCTAGTGTGTCTGGATCATTTACTTCTTGGGAAGACTGCCTGGTCACTAGATAAAGCATGGTTGCCTGGAAGGTTTTAGAGTAAGTTCACTTAAATAGACAAATTGATCTCATGCCTGTGGTTATCCTTTCCATTCATATTTCTCCATTTTTCAGGTACTTGTCTTATTCCTACAGTCATTCTTTCTCATTGTTTGTCCAGTTCTAATTCCTCTGCCTACTCAAGTGTGCCCACATGTTCTGAATTTTATTCTTGTCTTTTACTTAATGAGCTCTTGTTCTATTTGAGGACTACAGTGGCCTACTTGCTTGTCTATTGCATCTACATTTTGATTTTTACCTGTACTTATAGCCATCCTTTGGGGATTTTCATCTGTTTGTTTTGCAGAACCTTCAAACTCAGCATCTAAGATTGAACCTAAAGTCATTGTCCTCCAAGTACCCCTCCATCTATACTGTTTATCTTTTGGTAAAATGGTCCCATCAGCTTGCAAAGTACTTGACAACAAGAATAGAGTTAATACTTCTTTAAATGACAAAATTATTTTCAATACCAATCCAATACCAATGAAATAAAACAATAATTGCCAGAACAAATTTTTTAAAAAATTGAAATATAATCACATTAGTAACAAAATAGACAGTGTTAAAATATAGAAAGGAGAACAAAAGTTATTCTAGTTATGTTTATGCAATAACTGAGTAAAGTCCTGGCAGAAGAGAGTGGAGGTCAACAAGTGAAGACATGCTACCAAAGATGTGAGTTTTACAAGCGTCAGCAATTCATAGGTGGAAGGACAGAACTGAAACAACACAAGTTGTGCCTCTTTCATTGTTTACTGAGCAACTGCTGTCTGAGCGCAGGAACATGTGAGTTGGAGAGAGGGCGGGCTGCACCTCCAGGGAGAGACTGAGTCCTGAGACACCATACCCAGAAGTTCTGTAATTGGCCATTTTTTTTTAGCATGCCTTTTATGTGGCAGTTGGTGGTTATGAAGGAATAAGGAAGGCACATATGCTAATTCAACTTTTATAGTACCAAAATTAATGTTAACCATGGCAAGTATTTAGAATTTAGACTAACATTTTTTCAGGGAGAAATTTATTAATAATATTGTTTAGAATTACTGCTTCATGGTGACAATAAGAAACAAATTGACTTTTGGTCAGCTATACTAGTTTTATTTTCAGGAGATGGAAATATTTTTTAAAAATTGAGTTTAATAGTACATTTTAGGAATACATTATGATCACGTTACTCATTGGCCGTTTGCAAGTATACATTACATATCTAGATTCTTCTTTTTTCCCCTTGTCCTGCCTTCCCTTCAAGCCTGCACACCACTATATACATAAGCTTTCTTTAAATTTTCCCCTTTTGCCATAAAATATTTTCTTCTTTGCTTTCTGCTGCACCATCCAGTTACCATTTCCCTTTGAAAAGTTTCTATTTCACAATACTTGTCATACATTTTGTATGTCATTTACACTTTCAATTTCTCACACTAGAGAAATGATATAGTATTTGTACATGTGTGTCCTATTTATTTCATTTATGAGTATGGCCTCAATGTATATCTATTTAGGTCTGAATATCTCTAATTTATCATTTTTTATGGCTGAATAATATTCCATTTTATTTAAAAAAATACGTCTTCTTTATCCAGTCAATGGTTGTTGGGTATTTGGACTGTTTTTAAGATTTAACTATTAATGCTTCTATAAACATGGGTGTACATATGTCACTGTGATATGATGCTTTCAGTTCTTTCATGATTATACCCAGCAGGGAAATAATAGTCAAATGGGACCTCTGATACTAGTTTTTGAGGAATCTCCACACACTGATTTCCACAGTTTTGGTACCAATTTACAACTGTACCAGGAGTTGAGAAGGGTTCTTTTCTCTCTACAGTCCCAGCAGCATTTGGTATTGGTTGATTTCTATCTTCTTTCTTTCTTTCTTTCTTTCTTTCTTTCTTTCTTTCTTTCTTTCTTTCTTTCTCTTTCTTTTTCTCCCTCTTTCTCTGTCTCCCTTCCTTCCTTCTTTTCTTTCTTTCTTTTTCTTTCTTTCTCTCTCTCTCCCTCTTTCTCTGTCTCCCTTCCTTCCTTCCTTCCTTCCTTCCTTCTTTCCTTCTTTCTTTCTCTCTTTCTTTCTCTCTCCCTCTTTCTCTGTCTCCCTTCCTTCCTTCTTTCTTTCTTTTTCTTCTCTTTCTCCCTTCCTTCCTTCCTTTCTTTATTTCTTTTTTCTCTTTCTCTGTCTCTCTTTCTCCCTCCCTCCCTTTGTTTGTTTCTTTCTTTCCTTCCTTCCTTTCTTTTTCTTTCTTTCTCTCTCCCTCTTTCTCTGTCTCCCTTCCTTCCTTCCTTCTTTTCTTTCTTTCTTTCTTTTTCTTCTCTTTCTCCCTTTCTTTCTTTTTTTATTTCTTTTTTTCTCTTTCTGTCTCTTTCTTTCTCCCTCCCTCCCTTTGTTTCTTTCCTTCCTTCCTTTCTCTTTCTTTCTTTCTTTCTTTCTTTCTTTCTTTCTTTCTTTCTTTCTTTCTTTCTTTCTTTTTCTTTCTTTCTCCCTTCCTTCCTTCCTTTCTTTCTCTTTCTCTTTCTCTTTCTTTTCTTTTTCTTTCTCTTTCTGTCTCTCTTTTTTCTTTCTCTTTCTCCCTTTCTCTTTCTTTCTCTTTCTCTGTCTCCCTTTCTTTCTTCCTTTCTCTTTCTTTCTTTCCTTCCATCTTTCTATCCTTCCTTCCTTCCCTCCTTCCCTCTCTCCCTCCCTCCTTTCCTTCTTTCCTATAACATTTTATATGTTCATCATGATCACACTCAACACTGAGAATTTGTACCAGAATATAACATAACTGAATTCTCATTTTTAGGGAAATGAGAATTTTTAGGAAGTTTTTAGGAAAACCCACCCTACACCTCCCTATCCCCTATATACATGAGTTTGTTTCCTCTTTTTTCAAAGATTACAAATTTTTCTTTCCATTAGTTATTTACCCCTACCCCACCCATTTCCCTTAGGATATTTTCCATTTTACAGTGACTATCATACATTCAAGGATTTATTTAGATTTTCACTTTCTCATACCAGAGAAAAGGTACAGTTCTTGATAGCAGCCATTCTTATTGGCATGAAATGGAATCTTAGTGGTGTTTTCATCTACATCTCTTGAATGACTGATGAAGTTGAACATTTTTTCTCAAGTTTCTTTGCTGATTTTAATTTTTCATCTGAAAAATGTCTGCTTATTATCCAATGCCCATTATTGACTGGATCTTTAATTTTGGGGAGTTCAATTTTTTAATCTTTATGGGTACACTGTATATATGTATATTGTACATCATGATCACACTCGATATTGTGAATTTCTACCAATATATATGACACGATTTAATTCTCATTTATTTCCCATTCAAGTACATATCCCACAACCTCCCACCACCTAAATATATAAGCTGTTTCCCTTTTTTTTATTATCATCACATATTTTCCTTTACCTTTCATTACTCACCCCTCCACCACATTTTCCTTTGAATATTTTCTATTTCACAATACCCATCATACATTCTAGAACTCATTAACATCTTCAGTTTCACACATCTGTGACCTATTTATTTCACTAATGAGTATGTCCTGAAGGTACATCCATTTAAGTATAAATGATTCAAACTTATCATTCTTTAAGGCAGAATAGTACTCCATTTTATAGAAAACCACATCTTCTTTATCTGATATCCAGTTGATGGTCATTCACGTTGTTTTCAAGATTGAGCCATCAAAAAATGAGCTTCTATGAATGTGGGTGCACATATGTCACTATGATATGATTCTTTTAATTCTTTTGTGTATATTCTTAGCAGGGAAATAGCAGGGTCAAATGGGACTTCTAATCCTAGATTTTTTTTTCCCACTTAGAGAGGTTGTATCAGTCTACATTCCCAACAACAGTGGAGAAGGGTTCCTTTTACTCCACAGCCTTGCCAGTACCATGGCTGGCTAATTTCAAGACAGCAGCCATTCTTTGTGGAGCGAGATGATATCTTAGTGTTGTTTTCATCTGCATCTCTTGAATGACCAATGGTGTTGAGCATTTCTTCATATGTTTCATGGCAGCTTTTAATTCCTCCTCTGAAAAGTTTCTATTCATTTCAGCTGCCCATTTTGGAACTGAATCTTTAAATTTGGGAGAACTGATTTTTTAAAGGTCTTTATATATTCTAGATAGTAAGTCTTTGAGAGACAGCTGGTAAAGATTCTTTCCCAATTTCTTGGTTTCTTTTTGCTCTACTGGTCTCCTTTGCTATGCAGAGGTTTTTAATAAAAAGAGATTCCATTTCTTGATTTCTTCTGCTAGATCTCATGCAACAGAGGTTTCATTCATAAAGTCTTTCTCTAAGCTGATGTCTGCAAAAGTTTTACATAACCCATCTTGCATCAGGTTTAGTGTTTCTGTTTTAATGTTTAAGTCTCTAATCCACTTCTACACAGGGACATAGATAGGTCCATGGCAGGTTAAACCTATGCCGTTTTTTCCAGCACCATTTGGCAAAGAGGCTATCTTTCCTCCAATGAGGATATTTGGCGCCTTTGTCAAAGTTGAGGTGGCTTAGTATATCTGAATTTGTTTCTGGATCTTCTAATCTATTCCACTGATCATGAGGTCTGCTTTTTGCTACTGGTATCATGGAGTTTTTTTTTTTTTTTTGAGACAGGGTCTCGCTTTGTAGTTCAGGCTGGCTCTGAGCTCACTGTGTAGGCCAGGCAAGCCTGGAACTCAGCAATCCTCCTGTCTCTGTCTCCCGAGTGCTGGGATTACAGGCATGAGCCACCACACCTGGCATTATATGTGGTTACCAGGGATTGAACTCAGGACCTTGCGCTTGCGAGGCAGGTGCCGGAACCACTGAGCCAACCCTCCGGGTTGGTATCATGGAGTTTTTACCACAGTGGCTCTATAGTAAAGTTTCAAGTTGGGGATTGTAATACCCCTAACTATGTCCTCCTTGCTTGGAATTGCTTTTGTTATTCTAGGTCTTCTGTGATTCCAGGTGAATTTTTTCTCTAGTTGTGTGAAATATACTGTTGGGATTTCCATCAGGATTGCATTGCATCTATATAATAGTTGTGGGAGTACAGCAATTTTGACGATGTTGGTTCTTTCTACCTAGGAACAAGAGATGTCTTTCCATTTTCTGATAACTTCTTCTGTCTCCTTCCTTAGACTGCTTAGTTTTCACAGTAGAGGTCTTTCACCTCCTTTGTGAGACTGATTTCTAGATATTTCATTTATTTGGATGCTGTTCTGAAAGGGGTTGACTCCCCAATTTCTCTCTCAGTGAGTCTGTTGTTTGTGTATACAAAGGCTATTGATTTTTGAGCATTGACCTTGTATCCAGCTACACTACTAAATTTGGCAATTAAGTCTAGAAGTCTTATGGTTGAGTTTTTAGGATCCTCTGAATAGAGAATTAGGTCATTGGTGAATAATGACAGTTTAACCTCTTACTTACTTATGTTTATTTCTTTCATTTCTTTGTCTTGCCTAATTTCTGTGGCTAATGTCTCCAGCATTATATTGAACAAGAGTGTTGACAGTGTACACCGTTGTCTTGATCCTCATTTTAGTGTACAAGGTTTCAGTTTTTGACCATTGAGGATGATACTGAATGTTGGTTTCTCATAAATAGCTTTTACTAGTTTGAGATACAGTCCATCTATTCCAATTTTCTATAGGGTTTTGATCATGAATGGCGTTAGAATTTGTCAAATACTTTTTCTGCATCTACTGAGATAACCATATGGTTTTTGATTTTGAGTCTGTTGATATAACATTTATTGATTTATGTATGTTAAACCATCCCTGGTATAAATCCTACTAGATCAGGGTACATGATTTTCTTGATAACTCTATTCTGGTTACCAATATCTTTTTGAGGATTTTTTGCATCAGTATTCATTAAGGATATTGGCCTGTAGTACTCTTTTTGGTTGCATCTTTTTCTGGTTTTGGAATCAAGGTAATGGTTGCTTCAAGGAATGAATTTGGGAGGACTGCTTCCCTTTCAATTTCATTAAAGAGTTTGAGAAGTATTGGCATTAACTGTTCTTTAAAAGTTTTGTAGATTCAGCAGTGACGGCATTAGGCCCAGGGTTTTTCTTTGTTGGTAGGTTTTTAAAAAATTACATATTCAATTTTGCAGATTGATTTTAGGGTATTTAACATTTCTATATCTTTTTATTCAACTTTGGAAGTTCACAGGTGTCTAGGAATCTATCCATTTCTTCTACATTTTCCACCTTATTGAATACAAATTTTCAAAATGTGTTTATTATCCTCTCGACTTGTACTGCATCGGTGGTAATTTCCCCCTTTTCATTCCTAATAGCATGGATTTGAGCTTTTCTTTCTTTTGTTTGATAAGGTTGGCTAAGGGTCTGTCAATCTGGTTTATCTTTTCAAAGAACCAACTCTTA
>PVIC010059730.1:0-10038 GCA_004025085.1 Thryonomys swinderianus | reverse complement strand
TGCTCCTTGGGTCTGTTACTTTGCCAGTACCATGCAGTTTTTATCACAGCAGCTTTATAGTAGAGTGTTAAATTGGGGATTGTAATACCCCGTGCCATGTCGTGGTTGCTTAGAATCGTTTTTACTATTCTAGGTTTCTTGTGTTTCCAGATTAATTTTTTTATTATTGTCTCTAGCCTTGTGAAGTATAGCATTGGAATTTCAATTGGAATTGCATTGAATCTGTATAGTAGTTGTGGGAGTATAGCCATTTTGATGATGTTGGTTCTCCCTACCCAGGAACAAGATATATCTTTCCACTTTCTGGTTTCCTTTTGTATCTCAGTTTTCAGAGTCTTATAGTTTTCAGAGTAGAGGTCTTTCACTTTCTTTGCTATACTGATTCCTAGATATTTCATTTTTCCGGATGCTACTGTGAAAGGTGAAAGACTTCCCAATTTCTCATTCAGTGAGTCTGTTGTTTGGGTAGACAAAGGCCGTTGATTTTTGAGTATTAACCCTGTATCCGACAGTACCAAATCTGATAATTAATTCTAGCTGTCTTTTGTTTGAGATTTTTGGATCCTCTAGATAGACTATCATATCATCAGCAAATAATGACAGTTTAACTTCTTCCTTTCCTATCTTTATTCCTTTTATATCTTTGTCCTTCTTGATTGCTATGGCTAATGTTGCCAGCACTATATTGAACAAGAGTGGTGACAATTGTGATCCTTATCTCATTCCTGAACTTAGTGTAGGCATTCACTGCTATAAATTTCCCTTGCTGAACTGCTTTCATTGTGTCCCATAAATTCCTGTATGTTGTGCTCGGGTTGTCCTTTAGTTGTAGAAGCTGTTTAGTTTCTTCTTGAATTTCTTTTGTGGCCCATTGGCTGGTTAATGGAGTGTTGTTCAATTTCCATGTGTTTGTGAGGATCTTGGAATTTCTTCTGCTATTCAGCTCCAGTTTCAAGATGCTATGGTCTGATAGTATGGAGGAGATACCTTCAATTTCTTTGCAGTTACTTAAGCTTGTTCTATGGACTAGAATGTGATCTATTTTGGAGAATGATCCATGAGCAGCTGAGAAGAAGGTATATTCTAGCTTTGAAAGGTGAAAAATTCTGTAGGCATCTAATAAGTCCATTTGCTCAAAAGTTTTATTTAGCTCAAGTATTTCCTTATTGATACTTTGTCCAGCTGATCTGTTAATTTGTTACTGTAGAGCATTAAAATCACCTACTACTCTGCCAGGCACGGTGGCTCATGCCTATAATAACAGCACTCAGGAGGCAGAGATGGGAGGATTGTTGATTTAGAGGTTTGCCTGGGCTACATAGTTAGCTCAGTGCCAGCCTGAACTACAACGTGAGACCCTGTCTGAAAAAAAAGGAAATCACCTACTATTATTGCATTCATGTATAAGTGGCCTTTCTTGTCCAGTAATGTTTATTTTATATAGTTGCATGCATTAGAGTTTGGTGCATAAATATTTATGATTGTTATTTCTTTCTCTTGGATAGTTCCCTCTATGAGAATATAGTGACCTTCTTTATCTCTTTTAATCAGTTTGGGTTTGAAATCTATTTTATCTCCAAACAAGATATCAGCTCCTGCTTTTTTGCAGTTTCCTGTTTCATGGAGGATTGTTTTCCAACCTTTTTTTTTTAATTTTCAGTCTATGGGTTTCCTTCTGTATTAGGTGTGTTTTCTTTATGCAGCACATTGTAGGATCTTGCTTCTTGATCCAATCTGCTAGTTTGTGTCTTTTAATTGGCTCATTGAGTCCACTGACATTAATGATTATGACTTATATGGACATATGCAGAGCTGCCATGTTTCCCTGTTCTTGGTTCTTTTTTCTTTGCTTTTCCCCTTTTCTATTTAGTTTCTTGTTTGCCCCAATGAATTTACTCTCCTGGGTCATGTGGGTATAGAATTTTCTGTGTTTTTTTCCAAGATGTTCTTTATGGATGTTTTGGAGTGCAGATTTCGTATTTGTGAAGTTTTTCAGGTGTTCTTTATCATGGAAGTATCTTTTTTCCCTCTCTCTTCTGAAAGATAGTTTTGCAGCATACAACAGTCTAGGTTGGAAGTTGTTTTCCTGCAATGCTTGGAATACTTCTCTCCACACTCTCCTTTCCTTGAGTGTTTGGGTTGAAAATCTGCTGTGATCCTAATGGGCTTCCCTTTATAAGTGATTTTCTTCCTTTCTCTCACTACTTTCAGTATTTAATTCTTTTGTCTTACATCTGGAACCTTGATAATTATATGTCTAGGTGTAGATATTTTTATGTCACAATGTTTTGCCATCCAATAGGCCTCATTTATCTGTATGTCTATTTCTTTTCCTGTGAAGTTTCCTGTTGTTATCTCTGACAATAACTTTTTTATGTCTTTTACCCTGTCTCCTGCTTCCTCAGTGACTCCAATTAGTCTTACATTATTTTTCTTTGAGTCATCTAGAAGCTGTTGAATTGATTTCTCATGGTCCTTTGCTCTTTTCCATAGATTATACCTTTCCTGCTTATTCACTGCTGTTGTGTAGTTTAGGTCTGAGATTCGGTTTTCTGCTTCATTCATCCTACTGCGCAAGCTTTCATTCTCCTTCATCATTCCCTGGAGCTCTGCTTGAAGCTTTTTAAAGGTTCCATTTCTTCTGCTATCTTGGGTTCTATCATCTTGCTGACCTCTTCTTTAATGATCTCTTTCACTGTGGACAGCATCCCTCTTTTGATCTCAGAGATGTGTTCTGATTTCCATTTTACTAGATCCGCTTTAGTTACCATCTCCAAGAGTCCTGGTGTTTGAGTTTCTGCTTGCCCTATTTCCATTTTCGCCTAATTTCCCTGTTGTGGTTATCTTTGTGTCTGTTTTTTTTTTGTGTGTTTTCTCATTTCTACTCTTTCGTTTTTATTAATTTTCTTCTTTGCCTGATGACAGACAATGTTTGTTTCAGGTCTCTTTCTATTATCTGGGACCTGTTGAATGTGGCCCTTTCTTGGGGGGGGGGTTCCTCCTTGAATCTGTAATGACCCTTGAGAATTCTCAGTTCTGACATATCATGGGAGATATTTGAGCAGAACAATCACATCATGTTTGTTACCATAATACAATCAATGCCAATATCAGTATTAAACACATTGAATAAGATAAAAAGTTTTTTTGTTAAATTCTATTCTGAAGACATTGAACTTATGAGTTACCTCTATGTCTATATGCCACAATTTATCAGCAATGTGTATACAACCTATAGATAGTAAATGTACCCCCCCATCCCTTTGGGGATAAGAGTTCACTGGGGAATCAGGGAGATAGAGACTCAGGAGGAGAATTAAATAGGGTTAGCAGATTTATGAAGATCACCTATACCCTAGAACCTCATATATGCCAGGGTAATAGAGGATAAAAGGGCATATGTGCAACAGTACCAATTTTATGCTGTAAGACCATTGGAGACTTTGAACACCTTCTTATAATAGTACAGAGGAAGAAATGGGGCAGCCTGAGTCTTTTAATTCTGGGTATTGCTTTTGACAGGAAGATAGGAAAAGGTGTGCAGAGAAGAGGTGAATAGAGGGTTCTAGGAGTAGATGGCAAAATAGAAGCTAGAGTCCCCCCCTTTTTTTATCTTGCCTGGTCTCTCAGTGTGGCTTTAGGTGTGTGCCCCCTGTGGAGGGATGCTGGTGATGAGTCTGGCTCCTCCAGGACCTGGGTCCTCACAATGCACCTCTGGGGTGTGGTTGGGGCTGGGCGGAAGCCCTCAACCCTCCCCGGTGGTGATGGTGCCCAGGTTCTGTATCTGACTCCTCACTGCACAGCTCCAGGATACAGTGGGCTGGTGGGCTGCCCTCAGTCTGCCGCCACCGGAAACAGATGGCGCCATTCTTCGTGTCCATTTCTTTTCCTGTGAAGTTTTCTGCCGTTTTCTCTGAGAAAAGTTTTTTTTTAATGTCTTTTGCCCTGTCTCCTCCTTCCTCAGTGACTCCATTCAGTCTTATGCTATTTTTATTTGAAGCTGTTGGATGGATTTCTCATGGTCCCTTGCCCTTTTCCAAAGATTGTCTTTCTTCTTCATTAGTTGCTATGCTGTCATCTACGTCTGAGATTTGGTTCTCTGCTCAATTCATCCTACTTCACAAACTTCGGTTCTCCTTCATCATTACCTGGAGCTCTGCTTGAAGATGTTAAAAGGGTTCCATTGCTTCTGCTATCTTGGATTCTATCATCTTACTGATCTCTTCTTTAATTATGTCTTTCACTGGGGACAGTATCTCTGTTTTGATCTCAGAGATGAGTTCTCATTTCCATTTTACTAGATCTGCTTAAGTTACCTTCTCATAGAGTCCTGGTGTTTGAGTTTCGGTTTGCTCTATTTCCCTTTTCTCTGAATTTCCCTGTGATGGTGATCTTTGCATGTGTTCTTTTGTATATTTTCTCATTTCTACTCTTTTGTTTCTAATGCTATTTCTTTGATTCTTTGCCTGATGGCAAGGCAATGTTTGTTGCAGGTCTCTTTCTTTGTATTATCTGGGGTCCTTTGGATGTGGAACCTTCCTGGGTTGTCCTCCTTGAATCTGTAATTACCCTTGAGAGTTCTCATTTCTGACACATCATGGGAGGTATTTGAACAGAACAATCACATCATCTTTGTTACCAAAATACTATCAGTGCCAAAATCAGTAAATAAAATGAAAAGTTTTGTTAATTTCAATTCTGAATACTTTGAGCTCATGAGTTACCTCTATGTCCATATGCCAAAATTTAGAATTAATCAGCAATGTGCATACAACATGTAGATTGTAAATGTACCCCTAGAACCCTTTGGGAATAAAAGGTCACTGGGGAATCAGGGAGGTAGGGAGAACAGAAGGAGCATGAAATAGGCTTAGAAGATTTATAAAGATCACCTAGACTTGAGAGCCTCATATATGCCAGTGGGTAACAGAGGTTAAAAGGATATATATAAAACAGTGCCCACTGTATGCTGAAACACCACTGGAGACTTTGCATATCTTCTTTTAATCATACTGGAGAAGAGACAGGACATCCAGGAGTCTTTCAGTTCTGGGTATTTGTTTTGACAAGAAGATAGGAGGGGGTGTGGAGACAAGAGGTGACTATAGGGATCTAGTAGTAGATGGCAAAACCAAAGCTAGATTCCCGTTTTTTTTTTTTTTTTTTTTTTATCTTGCCTGGTCTCTCAGGGCTGCTCTGGTGTGGAGGGATGCTGGAAATGGCTTTGGCCTCCTCTCAGGCCTGTGTCCTCACAGCATAGCTCTGGGATGGAGTGGGGCCTGGCTGGCAGGCTGCAATACTCTGTGCTGGTAATGGCAACCTGATTCCTCTCAGTGCGGCTCTGGGGTGGATTGGGGACCAGCCAGCAGACCACAATCCTCCATGCTGGTAATGTCACCCAGGGTCTGAGACCTGAGTCCTATGGATGCAGCTCTGGGGTGTGGTGGGGACCAGCCATTAGGCCACAGTTCTCCGTAGTGATAATGGCACCTGTGGTCTGGGACCTGAGTCCTATTGATGCAGCTCTGGGGTGGAGTGGGGACTGGCCAGCCCACCGTTCTTTAAAGAGATTTTGACTCCTCACATTTTACACAACTGTATGC
The DNA here is from genome assembly GCA_004025085.1 of Thryonomys swinderianus. NCBI lineage: Eukaryota > Metazoa > Chordata > Mammalia > Rodentia > Thryonomyidae > Thryonomys > Thryonomys swinderianus. The sequence continues at coordinate 4,435 of PVIC010059730.1, read as the reverse complement.
AGTCAAAATTTTATTTTGCACTATGAGAAATGAAAGCATGTTTCACTGTTCATAAGAACTTATAAACTAGTTGAAAAGATTGAAAATAAGTTTAAAACATATCTTGTCATTAATAATTATGTAAAACAATAAATGCAAAACAAAATAGTGACAAGAATTGTAATTTGAACCTCACCATCAGGAATGCTCTTGAGGTGGTCTGGGTGAGCAGAACCAAGAGACGCTAACATATCATTTTGGGGTCAGAGATGTGAAACAAGTGGTATTTGGAATGTTAAAGGGCAATAAGGAGTAGTCAAAAGAAAGGGACAGAGAAGGCGAAGTATGTTACAAATGGACAATGCTAAGAAAGCTCTGTATCAAATCATTTAAAGCTCTGCTATCTCTCCAAGAATATGAACCAGTCATCTGTGAAATGCATGGGATGTAACCTCCTTACTTTGATTTTTTGCCTCTTCGTTGTGTTTTTGAACAATTATTCAACAAAGAGCTTTTGAATTTTACAAAGTCAGTTTTATTCATTATTTGTTTATGGCATCAAACATTACAATGTAACAATATTAAACTTCCTTTCACTTTGCTACCTTTATGATTTTACTCTTTTATATTTAAACTTTGGCCATATATCTGACAATATATATGACATAAAGAGTAAGATGTAGATGAAATTTATATTTAATCATATGGCTAACCAATTACCCCAAGGGGAAAAACCTATCTCTATCATCTATCTATCTATCTATCTATCTATCTATCTATCTATCTATCTATCTATCTATTATCAATCTATATCATCTATCAATCTATAGATATATATATATACATACATTTAGTAAATATATATATGTGTGTGTGTGTTTAATATATCTATTTAGTGCATGTGTATATATTTAACAAACACATTTTCAACACAAATTTAAACGTCACCTTTATCATGTATTAAATATCTTTTTAAAAAATGTGTCACTTTTCCCTATTCAATTCAACTGAAATGCTTTTAATCCCATAAGAACATCTTTAAACTGCTATAATATTTCATTATGTGTTATTATATGACTCAGAAAATTCTCAGTATTGTTTTTAGAATGTTCCTGTTTATTTCTAGATATGTCCTAATAATCTTTACAATCATCATGTCTAAATATTAAAAAGGGTGCTTTTTTCTAGTCAATTAACTGTGTTTAAGATCAAGTTCTTGGCTTTAGCTATCCACCTAACTTTAGGCCATTTATTGTTAGTTTTGGGATTAAAATAGAAAAACTGGTAATTTCTATAGAGTTAATTTGTTCATTGTTATTTCATATTGTTATTATAGTTTTCTTTGTACTATTTTTACTTGTGCTACAAGTATAAAATAGATCTTTCTCTCCAGAGAGCAGAGTTTTTGCACACATGATTTGATTTAATTTAATTTATAACTTAACACCTCAGGAGAATTAAGTATTACCTCTCCTTCTTTCCCAAATGGTAAAACTGAGACATTTTGGAAAACAGCAAATATTCTTGGAAAGTGGAAATAGGTAACATGGAAATGTGATTTAAAAATGGATCTTGGCTCTACTTAGTAGTGCATAACATAAAATATATTGACTGCTAAAGAGACATGGTAAGCTTCAGCATACAGTAGCATATCATTGCCAAGCAAGAAAAGGTGATAAAAGGCCTTCCTACTAAGGTTGTAGTTTGCTTTCTGCTGCATAATCCTAGCCAGACATTTCTTTGACCTTGAAAAAAACTAAAACATAAGTGATTATCTAATACCAGTTGCTCAGTCTTTGTGAATGGTCTGTGCTTCCTGCTGAACCCCAGAAAGTGTTTACCTCTTGGAAGAAGATGTACTGTCAGACAGTCAGCAAACAAAGTTTGTCTCTCTGGAAATGCCACAGACTGTAAATATCAAACTGAACAACCATGGCTATTGAAGAGTCCATCACATTAAAAATATCATCAGACCCTGGTGTAATTTAATGTACTAATGATTATGCACCCATTAGGAGAATTGTAATTTTTTTAAAAAATTCCCTTATGATGTAATTAGCCAATGGAATCAGCCAAGGCCATATCCAAGAAAAGAAATGTGCTTTACAAAAAGGTCATTCTGCAGTGAAAATAACAGTCTTCATGGCCTGAATATAAGTTGAGCAGACTATTTTGGATGCATATTGGTGATAAAGATATGTGTGAGTTATATAATCTGACCAACAGTAATCCAAAAATTTTATCTTATCCAGCAGTGTGTCTCAGGTTAGGTGACTAGGAAGCTTATAAATTTGCAAAGATATTACTGGTGACATTTTTTGAACAAGACTTGACTGAAAACACCTATTAGTTTGTACACACTGCATTAGATGCTAAAGATATAAAGGAAGACATACCCTACTGCCAAAGTTATTATAGTCAAATCAGAGCACAAGACTAATCACAGAGTACATTGTCTCTACACTTTGGGATGAATTTTTCAAGTAGTGATCAGTCAGGCAGGTTTTTTTTTTTTAATCATAAAAGCAGATATGTTGTTAAAAATCCACTACTCTCATAGGAAAAAGTAACATACAGTGGAGGACAAAATAAAATAACTTGAGTTATAGGTAAGTGACCAAGGCAAAGCAGTCATACAAGACCAGCCTCTGTCAGGTCCTGAAGAGCTGTCCAATAGAAAAAAATGCAATAGAAATACTTTAAATTCCAAAGATTTATTTTGTGGAAATGTTTTATATGCAAAGTAAACTTTGCTAAAGTGAAAATTCTATAATACCCAGAAATGGTTATCTGAGCATGGAAGAAGTTGTCTTGCAGTACCTTGTAGGCCACAGAGAAAATATAAAGCTTATTGAAATTATGTATTAACACATGACATGTGTTTTACAGTCTGTTACCTTGTTATTTCACTACACATATACTACATGTGTTTTCTTAATAACTCATTGGTTATATCTACCCAAATTTTTTATCTTGTATCTATTATTTCCTTATTCTTATTGCATTATCTGTAATCTAAATAAATTCAGACTCTCCATACAGTATAAGTGAAATGTACTCCATCTTGCTCTGTCTCTTTGTGCTCTATCAATTCTACAGTCTCTAGATTAATGTTTTTTCCCATCAACTTGATTTGCATCATTTTTCTGCTCAAACTTTGTAACAGTTTTGTCATTTTCTACATTAACATTCAAAAAATTATTGAATTACCTTTCTAACCTATTGCTTAATGATTTTCTATCTATACACCTCATTCTTGTTTTATGCACTGTGCTTAAAATGATCCCTATACAACTATATTTTCACTTTTGAAACACCTCATAGTTGAAATAGTTACAACAACCTCAAGTTCACTTAATCATTCCTCTATGTGAATTATTCAAACAGTTGTAGATTGATTACTTAAGAACATTTTATCAATATTTTAATGTTTTTTTTTAATTTTCTGAATGGTATGCACTCCAAAACCAAAAGAACAAAGGATTTCTACTGTTGTCCTTTTTGTTCCTCTTGTTAGGACAGAGGAATGCGAGCATTTTTAATTGAACATTGTTCAAGATGTCTACAGATCTGAATTCTAACCAAGTCACAATACTGTTTCTACTGTGCTGGAAAAGAAAGAAAGAACATTTTAGTGGAATATTTGTTTTGTTTTGGTTTGTTTGTTTGTTTTTTTGTTTTGGGGTTTTTTTTTTTTTTTTTTTGCTTTTTGGAGACAGGGTCTTGCTTTGTAGTTCAGGCTGGCCCTGAGCTCACTATGGTGCCCAGGCAAGCCACCGCGAACTCAGCAATCCTCCTGTCTCTGTCTCCCGAGTGCTGGGATTACAGGCGTGAGCCACCACACCCAGCATTATATGTGGGAACCGGGGATCGAACTCAGGTCCTTACGCTTGAGAGGCAGGCGCCGCAACCACTGAGCTAACCCTCCGGCCCTGGAATATTTGTTTTTAACAGATGAATTTATGCTTGACTTATTTGTTTGATATCATGCCTTGATATTATGCCATACCAAATTATGAATTAAAATCAATGATAGTAAGAATACTGTCCACTGTGTCAGTTAAAGTTTCCCTTAGTTAAAGGGAAGATTCTTGAATTATGTCCTAAATATTGTGAAGCACCAAGAAGGAACAGTGCATGGTGGAGGGTACTATGCTTATGTTCCTGCTTTTTGTCTTATAGCACCATGAACTGAAAACATTTCAAAGACAATCGCAGATTTAATAATTATAAGATTTATGTTCCCCAGTCCGCTGGACGATAAATGCTGGCGTGGCTGTGGGGAGAAAGGAACCCTTCTCCACTGTTGGTGGGATTGCAGACTTGTGCAACCATTGTGGAGATCCGTGTGGAGATTTCTCAGAAAACTAGGACTACAGGTCCCATTTGACCCTGCTATACCCCTGCTAGGAATATACCCAAAAGAATTAAAAAACTCACATTGGAAAGACAGATG
>PVIC010059729.1:0-10037 GCA_004025085.1 Thryonomys swinderianus | reverse complement strand
GCTGTTGAGACAGACTCTTGCTAAGTCATTAAGTTGCCCGGGCTATGGATCCTCCCAGTAGTTTTAAAAAGAGCTGCTCAGAAGAACCCAACCCTGTTAATGTCTTGATCTTGAATTTCTATCTTGTCTCTTGAGGAAACAAATTTGTGTTATTGCAACCCCTCAGATTGTGAAATTGTATTATGGTGCCCCTAGCAGACTAATAAAAGTCAAGTATAGCATCTGTTCATGAAAGTTTCCATAGCTATTTACCGATTTCTCTAGCACTATTGAGCTTCCCTAGAAAACAGGTAAGAAAGAAGACAATGGGGAAGAGAAAGCTGCAGGAAGCCTGGGCATAATTCAGCTACTCTCAGCTCATTTAGAATTCCCTGAAAATTTATATGAAGACAGCACATGTGTTCACACAAATATATTATTCATTATAGTCTTTCTGAGCTTTCACTGTGAAGAGTGGTGTCAGTTTCCCTAGTTAACTGATTACTTGTACTTATTTGCAGAATTAGACTTTCTCTATAGGGAAAGTTGGATGTTAAATTACAGGGAAGACTTTTTGTTCCTGCCTTAGATAATTGTAAATGAAACAAAACAAACAAACCAGAAGGGTGGAACTAACCCCATGTGTCAGGAGAGAGAGGCACATCTACATTTTGATGAATGGGATTGGAAACTTTATTTTTTTTAGCACAATATAGAAGATGCTGCTTTGTAAATAATGTTTCAAAAATACAAATGAGCACTGTCTTGAACTTCGATGTCTGAAGATTTACTTGCTTTCATGATAGGGGTACCATGTACCTCAGAAAAACATCAACAAAAATATCGTAATGTGCTAAAGTCTACACTCTTAGTCCCTACACTAAACAAAAAGTTAAAATATAATAAGCAAATAAAGGAATGCAGTGCATTAAGAAGTGACACATTTTGGTTGATTTATCTTGCAGGAATTATTGTCAATTTTTAAAAATTCTATCCTTGCTTTGAATTAAAAATAATTCAATTATTTTATGTAAGAGCATAAACCTGTTTGAAAAATCACAAAATTTCTTTGTCATCCTTTGAGTACAGTCTATTTCACTGTGTTAGAAAATTCACTTGTTTGAAATAAAATTTCTAAGGAGGAATGAACAATATTCTAGTACTAATTTTAAAGATATCTGAAACTTTGATGTACAGGAAGCAAAGACTAAATCTCATTATGTTGTTAAAGTTCCAGAAGTCCTATTCTAGTGAGGCTTAACTGTACATCATACTGAATTATGCTTGTTAGGACAATCTAATTAGAAAGGAATACATACTGAATCATTTAAATCTATCTAGGGAAGAGGATTAATGCAACTATGTCATCTAGAGTGCATATATTCTATTAATGCTAATGACATTTATAAAATGCAAATTAGTCGCTTCCCTTTAGTTGGTGTATTTATGGTAATGTGGACAATTTAAACAAAAGCAAAATACTTAAGCCAATAATCTTTATGTAAAATGCAAAGGGCTCATTTTTTAATTGCTATTGTAATAACATGTACATATACCAAAATTCTCTAAAGGTTTGATTTTCCTGTTTATATATTTATACTTTTTCTTAGCTCTGTGAAAAATGAAAGTGTCTATACAGGGTTAAACGGTTTCTGGTTGCAAAGTTTATCAAGGGAAATTTAAAAAATCTCTTTTGGAATTTGGCTAAGCAACTGAAAGATAAACTGAAAACTGACAGATGGGAAGAATAATATTGGTACTAATGAAGCAGAGCAAAAATGACACTACTTAGAAATGATCTCAAATGCTCCCTTCCCTGTGGAAGCACCCGGGAAGGGTCACAGGGAAATCGTGTAGACTAATGGCTCTACTTCTGGAGGCAGAGTGATTTGGATTCTGGTATTAGCCCTTTTGCCACTTTGGTAGCCACAGGAGAGATACTCAACATGTCTAGGCGCATCTGTAGAATACCTTCAACAGTCCTAGAATAAATTACACCTTTAGGCTTTGCACAGCGTTTGGCAGCGTAATAATGCTTAATAAAACTAAGTGCTCTTGTCTGCTGTGGTTTGACCGTGTTAGTTACCATGAGAAAACACCCTGAAGCAGTGTTGGCCAGTGGGGTGCAGGGGAGACATTTGGATCATGGTTGCAGAGCCCTCAGGCGTGGATTTCTCGTTTCAGTGAGTTCACACTCCCGTGCTACTGGGTCAGGCACCAAGAGAGCATGTTGTCAGAGGTGACGCTGCTCCTGCGTTCAGCTCCTCTCCACGCTGCTGCTCTTCTCGCCACAGTGAGCGGAAGAAGTGTGAGACCCTCACGAAAATCTGAATGGATTCCATGCCTGGATCTCGGACCTTCTAGTTTCTAGAAATAGGCATCATTATAAACCTCTTATCTTTATAAGTTATCCAGGGTCCATTATTGTCCAAGAGCCAGAACAGATACATCTCTGGCAATATAATCATGTCAATGAAACCAGCTATTACTGTGATACAGCAGCAAACCCTGTATGTAGAGACACCTATCAATGCAGTGATTGGTTAAGAGCAGTTCATAGTTATCAAAATATTTATTTGGGGGCAATTAAAAAGAATGAGGAACATGTACCCAAGTTAAGTTTCTTTCCACCTGACATCATGAAGGTATATACATTTTAAAGACCCTGAGTTTGGCTCTTCCCATCAAAGCAGTGTTAAAACATTACTTACTTATGGTCTGGGGGTTTAGCTCAAGTGGTACTGCACCTACCTTGAAAGCACAAGGACCTGAGTTCAATCCCCAGGACTGCAAAAAAAAACTTTACTTAAAGTAAAGCTTTAGTTCAAGTGGGGCTACCATGGAAACACAGGCTCCTGTAAGGGAGAGGGGGTAAAGCCTTAAACTTACTTTCTTTACTGATTGGGTGACATTAAGCAAGATACTTAGGTTCACCAGAACTCTGTTTACTAACATGTAGAATGACAATAAATGATCAACTTCCTAGCAAATCATTTCTTTCCTTTCTTTGCTTTCCGCTACCCCCTTTTCCTGTTTCTTTTGAAACATTTTCTTCTTATTTCATAGTACCTATCATACACCAATAAAATCAATTTTAAAAATGATGAAATTCCTTACATAGAGCTGTTGAGATGATTTCAGGAGAGGTCTCATGTGTGACGTTTGTCCAGCTAGCAGCGTGGACTCCATTCCTCTGCCTTCTGTGTGGGACTTCCTTCTTGCTTTTTTTTTTTTTTTCCTTTTTTGAGACAGGGTCTCGCTTTGTAGTTCAGGCTGGCGCTGAGCTCACTATGTAGCCCAGGCAAGCCTCGAACTCAGCAATCCTCCTGTCTCTGCCTCCCAAGTGCTGGGATTACAGGCGTGAGCCACCACGCCCAGCTTCTTGCCTTATTTTGAAACTACTATAAACCTTGATCAATTCCAAGAACAGCTTACTACGTAATTCAACTTATCTCCTTAGCAGCTCCCTTTGGAATCAGTCTAAAGTTGTTTTTCATCTTCCTTCTCTCTAAAGCAAGATATTGAATTTTGGAGTAATGTTCAGAAACTCCCCAGAAAGAAAGAAATGTTTAAAAAAGAAAACAAAGAAACAAAGTAAAAAACAAGTCCACATCTTATTCTTCTTAAAAATAGTTTAAAATGCATTAAATGTTAACTTGTTCGAGGATAAAAAGGATTTGCATTCTTACAAGTATTATTAGCTTATGTTTGAATTTTGAAAAACTACATAATGTGAATATCTTAAAATATGTAAAATGTAAAATCCTTAAGGGAAATGTGGTACCAAGTCACTGGACATAACTTCATTAAAACATGAACTAAACCATGAAAACTCGTGTCCTGTTTGGGTTCTCATAGGCAAGAGCCACATTTATATCTCCTTTAAACTGACATCTTGACACAGTCCCTCTCCCTGTCCCCTCTTTTCTTCACAAAGAATAATGGAGAAAGAAAACTAAGTGAAATTCTAGGCAACAATTTGGTATCCATAGCTTAAGAACATCAAAAACTTAAGTAAATTTTGAGTATTTGATCTGAAAATTAAAGGGAAGCCAGATATAATAGTTTTAGTATTAATAAGACAGTTTAGAAATTTCTCAAAAAATGTTTAATTTCTCCAAGCATGATAACAAACTGAGAGATTTTCGTTTTTAGACCAGTTTTATGAAATTAAGTGGAAAAATAAATATATTTTAAAAATGTCTCTGTACTTTTCTTTGAAGTCTGCGGTCCTGAAACCCAGGAAGCCATATTTTTCTTGCCCTCCCCCCACCCTGGCCAGCTCCTGAGGTCCCTCCCCTCTTACAGCCCAGGCTGGGACCGCTGTCCAAACCGAAGAATGTCTTTCCTCACGCTGGTCAATGGGGAAAGCAGTCAGGCCACTGATCTCCGTGCTGGAGGTCACCAGTCGGTGCAAGCAGATCACTGGTCTTCACGCCAGTACTTTCAGATTCCAGGGGCCTTTGAAAGCCACACGAGTGACTTGGCTTCCTGCTCCGTAAGTCAGGGCTCCATGTTCTTTCCAGCTTGAGGGGGGTCTGTTTAGCCTGCTCCCTGTCTTTGACTGCCGCTCGTGCTCACCTCTCAGCCAGTCACCGGGGGAGGGCAGATCCGGAAACCAGGAAGGTTTTCCAGTTGTTATACGGTCCAGTCTCAAACAATTAGCATCGTCCCCAAAGGAGACCTGATGAATCCTTCTCAAATACGGCGGGTGCTGCATGCATTTCTCTTCCAGCTCCAGCCTGGTGTGCGCGGAAGGAGTCCTTTTGACCACGAAACACAGGCTGCTTTTTTGCAGTCTACAATATCCTTGAGCTTTTCTTGGAGCTAACACGGCTGTCGCTTTTCCCTGGAGTTGTCCCTCCCTGGCTTCAGCCATAGTGTGCCAACACCTCACGTTTCTCTTAGGCAGTGAGACAGCGTCCTAAAAGCTTGTGCCGGACTTGCCGGGACACAGCCCACAAACCACCACCTGCTCTGGGCACCATGAGCCAGTTTTAAGTAGATTTATAAATTATGAAGTCCTTTATGTGAATGTCTATTTCCTTCTATTTCCTTAAGTAAATTTAATTTATTTGATCTCTGAGTTGAGGTGAAGAAAAGTTTTAATGGTAATAAAATAGTTCAAAAATTTAAAAAATGTCCCTTTTTCCAAGAACAATAAAAGTCTTCAGATTTTACGTTTTAGAGCAGTTTTAATTTTATAGCCAATTAAAGTAAAAATGAGTTCCCATGCCCACAGTGCACATTTCGTGCCACAGGATTCATTTGTTACACACACACACACAGCTCATCTTGGTCTTGTGCATCCTATGTGCTTTGATAAAAGTGTCATAACATGCAGTATCATACAAATCAGTGTTTCATTGCCCTAACTATATCCTATATTCTGCTTATTTTTCCTTCCATCCTTAATTCTTGCCAATCATGGATTTGTTTACTCTCTCTTTTCGTCTTTCTCGGAATGTCATGTACTTATGTTTAGAAACATATAGTATATTTTCAGAGTACCTCCTCTTTTCAATACCCATTTCATTTTCCTCTGTCTCTCCAAGTTTAACAAGTACTTTTTTGCATCCAGCTCCATTCAGTTTTCTGAATCTACTGCATTTTTGTTATCTATGTATCTGTAGGAGAACATCTTGGGTCTTCTAAGTTTTGATAATTATGTACCAGGCTCTTATAAACAAATACTTTTCTGGACATAAATTTTTCATTCATTTAGGTAAATATCAAAGAGTGTGATTTGTTATATCATGCAGTAGGAGTATGTATAGTTTGACAAGAAACTACTAAACTCTTTTCTATGTAATTTTACACCTCTAGCAGCAAAGAAAGAATTGTTCTATAACCTTACAAATATTTGGAGTGTATTTTGGGTTTTAGTGATTCTCTTCATTTTGTGATGGTTTTTAACTGTGATTTTTACCCATTTCCCAAGTGGCATATGATATTTCATGTACTTTCCTCTTTTTATTTATTATTTGGGTATCTTCAATAATGTATCTTTTCAGATATTTTCCTCACTTTTTTTTTTTTTTGAGACATGGTCTCGCTTCATAGTTCAGGCTGGCCCTGAGCTCACTATGTAGCTGAGGCAAGCCTTGAACTCACAGCAATCCTCCTGCCTCTGCCTCCAAAGTGCTGGGATTATAGGCATGAGCTACCACGTCTGGCATTTCTTCATTTTTAAATGCAAGTGTTACATTTCTTTTTGTTGAAATTTTTTTTTTTTTTTTTGAGACAGGGTCTTGCTTTGTAGTTCAGGCTGGCCCTGAGCTCACTATGTAGCCCAGGCAAGCCTCGAACTCAGCAATCCTCCTGCCTCTGCCTCCCGCGTGCTGGGATTACAGGTGTGAGCCACCATGCCCGACTCTTTTTGTTGAATTTTAAGAGCTTTTTTTGGATTACATTTTGGCCCTTTATTGGATATGTCTTTAGCAAATATTTTCTCCCATTCTGTAGTTTATTTTCTTGTTCTCTTCAGAATATTTTAAACCAAGACAAAGTTTTTAAGTTTAATGGAGTTCAGCTTCTCAATTATTTCTTTCATGGATCATGCTTTAGTGGTTCCAATTGCTTCAGTATGTCCTAAGAAGCTTATTATCTTCAGGGTGAGATACTCATTTTATTATTACTTTCTGCTCCTAACTCTCATTTTCTCCTCTATTTTCTTGGAGAATTTGTGGCAGAATTTATGTTCACTAATTAATTCCCTTTATAGTCAAATCTTTTATTTATTTGCTTCCATCATTGTTTTTAATTCAGCATCTGAAATTTTCATCTGTCTGAATTCTCTACCCAACTCCAGTATTTCCTTCTCATTGAGGCATTTCACAGAAAAATCTTTATTTAAATGCTTTAAAAGTAGAAGATACTGTGTAAAAATTTTATATTATATATTTAGAATAGATAAATCCTCTGGATCTCCTAAAAGGCCACATCTAATAATATGAAAAAAATTTTTAAATAAGCACTACCACACACACACACACACACACACACACACACACACATTCCTTCTTCTTTGCTCTTTTCTAGTGGCATCTGTGCTGAACTAGAGTTATTTTATGTCCGGCAAGTACTGAAGGAACTATCATCACCAAGATGACATTACTTAAACTCCAAATATTTGCTAGAAGATCTATTACACTTTTTTTGTGGGGGACAGGGGACAGCTGTCAGAGCATACCTGTTAATACTTTGAGAATGGAGAGAAGAAAATAGACTAGTCTGTTAGTCTTCGTTAGAATCCCATCTTTCTGAGGACCACGATCATGAGTCCCATATCTGCATAAGTAGAGACAGTATCATTAGCAACAAAGTCATTGCTGACTTGATCTTGATTTTGAGGCAGTTCATTTTCAATGCGTCTACTCCAAACTTTTTGACCACAAAAGTGTAGTGTAATGCAATTCTTGACTAGCTCTTCAACTCTCTGTGGGTTTCTGTCTTTTAGGAAAATCATAATTTTACCCTCTAGGTCATTTGTTTTGTTTAGGAAAAGACAAAAACAAATCAATACATTATGTTTAGTGTGATAATTCAGTTTCCTATGATAATTATAAAATAGTCTTCAGTTTTGCATTTCCACATGATCTCATCTACTTTAAATTGCTAAGATATATTTTACCTATTGATGAGCTGTTTTTTCTGCTTTGTAGTGTATTGCTTTGCTGATACGTCCATCGTTCTGGCCAATATTAAGTATTTTTTGTTTGCTATAAAATAAAGTTACAGCCTCACTCTAAAGAAACTAGAGCAATTTATTTCGCTGAATTCTGAATAAGAATATTGAAGAATAATATTGTGTATTATAAATCCTTAGAAGCAGAATTATCCAAAGTATGATATGATGTTCTGAAATAAAGCAGACTTTAAAAGCATTACAGAGTAAAAGGAGAAGCATAACTCATGATAAATGAACAGACATTGAGAAAACTTAGGTCAGAGATTTCAAGGGCAGAATCCAAGCCACAGGGCCGCTGGCTGCCCTTGTTGGAGGGTTTTACCCAAGTTTCCGCTAGAAGCAAAGAAATATGCTTCTAAGGTTCACATGAGAAAAACATCACTCAAGATCAAATTAGTATCTTCTGTCAAAATGGAGTTCAAAGCAAGAAAAATTAGTGAAAAACTACTGGAATAATGCTTGGGAATTAGAAAAGTATATTAAACTGATCCAGAGTGATAGTACATGGAGGTTATTTATCGTTTACTGCAACTGATTCTGCTTCAATTCTGTTCACTCACATTTCTCGTGTTGTGCTTTCAAATCTAGCTGTTAGCTCAGTAAATTCAATAAACAGAATGGTTATTGTGAGAAAAACACACATTTAAATTTTTTTCTAAAGAAAGACCTTTCCTACTTAATACCTTTGAATGACAGTGTGAAGAATGACTCTCAAACAGAATGTCAACGGAATGCAAATATTTTGGGTAGTCCTTGAAAACAGCCTACAAAAACAAGTAGAATAATGTCTTTTCATCATCACCCTATAGACATTATTGTGTTCGTTTTTTAATCAAATGTATGCCTCCCTTCTGAATCCTTTCCAAATAGGTGAAGCTTTTAATCTGTACAGCCAGGTCTGCACACGAATCATGGTCTGTTCTCCACTGCATATAATAGGGAGATTACCTCTGAAATGTCAGTGAAATGACATTCAACACAAAGGTGAAACCTAGAATTTAAATATTCAAAAACTAATTTCTATATACAAAGGGAAAGAAGCATTTTACATAAGGACCAAAGAAAACAGTGATCAATTATCAACTGTCCTCTCAGTGACCAATTGAGACTTCTTGCATATTTACTGCCTATTGTCTTGTGGAGAAGTTCACTCCTATGGAGATAAATCAGGAAAAGAAGAGAAAAAAAGCATTAAGAAAGGTCAAGTTATTTTAAAAATCTCAGTAACAAAGAGAAAAGAATTTTAAGCAATCTCACATAAATTTTTTCTTCATCTTCTGTTCAGGGAAATCCTAGATAATATCTCAAAAATACATTGGCTAATTTGAATTGCTAGCATGTGAGCTAAGAGTAGATTAGAAATCTTTTAACTCAAATGTTACTTATTAAAATGGCTTCAAGATTTGTACTGGCTTACCAATGAATATATTAACTTAACATATAAACTAGGAGATTTTATGATTTTTTATAAGCACTTTTTCATAGACTGAATATAACTGATTCTAAAATTAGTGTTTTGTTTTGTTTTGTTTTATTTGAGACAGGGTCTCGCTTTGTAGTTCAGGCTGGCCCTGAACTCACTATGAAGCCCAGGCAAGACTGAAACTCAGCAATCCTCCTGCCTCTGCCTCCCGAGTGCTGGGATTACAGGCATGAGCCACCACGCCCAGCACTGTGGTATGTGGTACTCACTGCTGGTGGGCGTGAGTTACCACTCCCTGTATTGGTGTATGTGGTTACCAGCATCAAACCAGGGACTTTGTGCTCTTAGGGAGGCTCCAGAACCACTGAGCTAAATCTCTGCCCCTAAAATCAATAATTTTTATGTGTGTGTATATGTGTTTTTTTCCCCCTCTGTACTATGGTTCCAACTCAGGGCCTTGCACTTGCCAGGTATGTGTGGTACCACTGAGCTAAATCCCTGAGTTCTAAAATTGGTATTTTTGCATGTGTAAGATACCAGATTACCTTTTCTTGCAGTAGTGGGAATTAAATCCAGGTCCTTCCCAAAATGTTATCTCTCTAGCTTTTTAAATTTTTATTTTTATTTTTGTTTTGTTTTGTTTTGTTTGAGACAGGGTCTCGCTTTGTAGTTTAGGCTGACCCTGAGCTCACTGTGTAGCCCAGGCAAGACTGAAACTCAGCAATCCTCCTGCCTCTGCCCCTGAGTGCTGGGATTACAGGTGTGAGCCCCCATGCCCAGCACTGTGGTATGCGGTACTGTATTTTGAGATAGTGTATCACTCAGTTTCTAAATTGCCCAAGACAGGCTTTAATTTGTGATCCTCCTGCCTCAGCCTCCCAGTGTGTTGAGATTATAGGAATATGGCACCTTCACTGGTTCAGATTAATTTACACAAGGTTCTAA
>PVIC010059728.1:0-10041 GCA_004025085.1 Thryonomys swinderianus | reverse complement strand
TTTGTTGCAGGTCTCTTTCTATTATCTGGGGCCCCTTGGAAGCAGCACTTTCCTGGGGGGTCCTCCTTGAATCTGTAATAACCCTTGAGAGTTCTCACTCCTGACACATCATGGTAGGTATTTGAGCAGAACAATCACATCATGTTTGTTACCATAATACAATAAATGCCAAAATCAGTATTAAACACAGTAAATAAGACAAAAAAAAGGTTTGTTAGATTCTATACTGGATACTTTGAGCTTATGAATTACCTCTATGTCTGACTCCTCACTGCACAGCTCCGGGATACAGTGTGCTGCTGGGCAGCGTTCAGTCCACTGGAAATGGACTGCACCCTGCAGCCGGGTCTGCGTGCTGCTCACTCAGTTCGCCGGAAGCACGGCACGGCGGGTCCGGAGCTGCTGGGTCCGGTCCGCCCGCCGCAAGTTCCCCAGTCCGCTGGACTCACGGCACGGCGGGCCCGGGGCTGCTGGGTCCGGTCCGTCCGCCGTAAGTTCCCCAGTCCGCTGGAAACACGGCACGGCGGGCCCGGAGCTGCTGGTTCCGGTCCGTCCGCTGCAAGTTGCCCAGTCCGCTGGAAACACGGCACGGCGGGCCTGGAGCTGCGGGTTCCCCTGATATTTTCATATAATGTCATATATGGCACACCTCATGTGTGTATCAAGTGTTACTTATAGTTTTTTTCATATATTCCTACAATCACAAACATTCTGGAAATAAACATGTTTCATAAAAAATCATTGATTATAATTTTGCAATCTAATATATGATAACTTTATTCTTTGTGGCAGGAAAATTAAAGTCTTTAAATAGAATGTTAAAAGGTTCCTTTTTGCAAAGTATCAGCAGTATTTTTCCAATACCTTCTAATAACACTGAGCAGGACAGAACTGTGTACTGAATCACACTTGTGCACTATTATGCAATCTCTGAAGGTCAGTTACATAAGGGAACAGACAAATAAAGGAAGCAAATTTCCATTTCATTGGTAAAAAAACTCTAGGAACACAGATTGAAGTGGCTGTTGGTTAGGAATAGGGCATGTTCAGGGTCTTATTTGTTAGCTGTCAACCTTCAACTTGTTTATTGTATTGAGCTCTTTTGGGTTACTTATGCCTTACAATTACAGATAAAATGAGAACTTAGTTTCTAATAACTAAGAATTTTATTAATTTCTTAAGATCACTTCCTTAAAATCTTTAGTAGGTTTCAAGGTCTTAAAGTATCTGACTTTTAAAGACCAAAAGTGAAAAGTCTGAATAGTCTTTTTTCTCTTAACACTTCATGTAAAGTGGGCAGAATAGAGATATGATTGAGTTTGAGATTTGGAAATATAAACATAGGTTCTAAGCTGCCCTTATTAATCTTATAATTTTGGATAAGCCATTTCAAGCCTGGCTTCTCTTCTATGAAATGTGAACAGTATTCCCTACCTATATCGGTGGGGTGTTAAGAAGACGACATGAAGACTAGAGATGCAGCTTGGGAGCACCACATCTGCCTCATAAACACAAGGTCCTGAGTCAGATCCCTGGTACTGGAAGAGAAAAAATAACATGGGGTAATACATATTATGATGCCTTATGAGCTAGAGAGTGTGGTACAAATAGTTTATAATTCCAGGGTCCTTCTAATAAGACACATGAATAGCACTGGCATAATCAAAGATTTTGAACTAAACTTTTATAAACCATTTCCTTACTAAAGGGATTAATTTAGACAATTAAAGGGATATATATTTTTCAGCAACTTGTGTACAATTTTCAGATGACCTATTTACTATTTCAGGTCCTCAGCAACCTGAAAGAAGAGGCTATGACCTTTTGTCCTCTAAATACCAAACACAGGCTATGTTACAAATATGCTTCAATAAATAGTCAACAGTATTGTTGCACAGAATGTAAATAACATCACTTACAGGTGTTTTTAGGGTAGGGTTCGGCTTCATCTGACCATAGTAAATTTGACTCTTTTGGTTAGCATTCAGGAGGCTGTTAGGCAAGTAATGAGACTTAGAAAAAATCAGGAGGTTCTTAGATTCCTGCAAGTCTTTATTAGTATCCTTTCCAAGGCTATGTGGATCATATATAAGGGCCCAAAGCACGGACCATTCACAAGGTGCATCACTCCACTTTTATCTTCAATGAGGTGCTTTAAAAGACTAAATGGCATAATAACTTCTTGCACTGAAAAGTGAAACATTCGACTCTTAAAGCTATATGTATCTGAAGTGGAGGATTGAGACAATTAGAGAAATGGTGTAAGCAAGATCCTCCTTTTGGTAATGATCAGTGAAATATTCATGTATAAAATATTTTTCATGAATTGAATGAGTCCTCTGTTTGACTTTACATGTATAAACAAACTTCTTAAGTCTAATCAGGACATCAGAACCGTGTTGTCAGGTGTAAGCTCTTTATACATTTAGGCACTGCACTAAATAGCCCATTAAGTCTTCGAGGGTTCAGAGGATGAAACTACTCTTGATTTGATTTCCTCTTATCCTTAACTTTCCATGCAAAATAATGCTCAAAAGAGCACATGGTACATTGACTTTTGATCTCAGTCTGTGTTCTGATTATCACTGCAAATTTGTATCAATGGCTTCACATTATTGAGTCAATCATTTTTGCCCTTGCCAGGTCACAGTATTAATACTCTTGCTTCCTGGAGTGGCACATGAGTAATTTAATGAACACCAAATTGATATAGACACAGAGAGCTCAGTGTCACATCTCTGGTTCCATCAGAAGTTGAATTTCTCAATAAAGAGCTCATCATTTGACTGATTAAATGTTGAGCTCTGTCAAAGAGTATAGATCTCAACAATGTGGTGGTTCTATCCAGCTGTGGCTGTGGATATTGAGAAGCTGTCACTGCCTGTAGGGGCCAGGAGAGAGCCATTCAGCAATCTTCTCACTATGACAGGCATTCTGCAAAAGATGGACTGAAATTTTAGCATACTGGCATGGAGGGATCAGTGTAGGATCAAGAGGCGGGACTTGATGGAGTCAGAGAGCTTTCAGTTTGGATCCTAGCTTTGTTTACTACTACAAGGGATCTGACTACTCTGTATCTCATTTTCCTGGGTAAAATAGAAACACGAAAGTTCTATGGCAAGAGAGTGAAAAAAGATTAAGTGCCTACAACTATGCCTGGCCAACAATTCACATTTAACACATCCTGCTTCGGCTCTATTATGGTTGCTGGAGAAAGAACCAAGGATATCTGGTGAGGTCCAGTCCAGCTCCTTGAAGATCAGAGCATCTTCTTCATGTTGCAGGGCTGGACCATAAGATTTGAGTTTGTGTTCTCTGTCTAGGTGCCCTCGAGCCCTCTTCCTCCACTACCCATTTCAGTTTGCAATGGGGGGGGGGTATCAGGTGACACCAGGGCATGTCACAAAAAGTGAAGGTACTATTTGTCTGTACCTTAGGGCACTAATCATGTCCTATTCTCCTAGAGAAAGTGACTTCATTATTTATTGTCCTAGGAATACTGTGCCTCAAAGTCAGCTGCAGGGAATCTCAGAGATGGGTGATACATATGTTAGGCACTATCTTGCTTCTCTCTATGGTCTCTTTTCTGGCACAAGTTGTACTATGTTTTAGCATATGTTGTCATAAAAATCACTTCAAATGCCTTTCTGTTTTGTCTTTCTGCTGTCCAATTGCTTTCAATTTAGTCTGAATCAGGTAGAATTTAATAGGAAATCAAATTGATTGTATTAAATTTAACCAACATTATGTTCTGCTACCCTCAGAGCCATGCTAAGTGTTGGTGATAAAACAATGAAAAAAATATAGTCCCTCTCCTCAAGGAGGACACAGTTTAGCGATGTGAGGGTCACATGCAAAAATTATCACCATAGTAGTGGGAGTCAAATGCCACCAGAAAAAAATGATGCCAGGCATTGTCTAATATATTCTTATTTAATGGTCATGTTGAAACTGGGAGGGAGATTTAACATCTCCCCTTTATGGATTAGAAACATCTGCCAAGAGATTTTTTTTTCTTTTTGAGACAGGGTCTTACTTTGTAGCTCAGGCTGGCCCTGAGCTCACTATGGTGCCCAGGCAAGCCGTCGCGAACTCAGCAATCCTCCTTTCTCTGCCTCCTGAGTGCTGGGATTACAGGCGTGAGCCACCACATCCGGCATTGCCAAGAGATTTTGAGTAGAATAATGTATTTTAGTAGCAGAGTATAAAATATAATGACTTGATCTCTCTACTGAGTAGAGAAGTTTGCATAGATGAAGTGGCATTCGATGCCTCTAGAATTATGATGATTTGAAAGAAGTGGATGTGAAGAGAAGAGTTCAATGTTAAAAGATTTAAGCAGAACACATTCCATCCTTAAAAATGTGTTGTGAAATGCCAGTTCAGCAGAAAAGTAGACTCACCACTCAGCGAAAGGGCTTCAGGCCAAGTAACACTGAAAGTTTTCTCCTTTCATGACTACTACTGGCTATGCCTGAGAGTGGGCCACAGATCATTGATGCGGCTCCTCTTAGCTTTGGGAAAAGAGCTGAAACTTGCAAAACTTTACTGAATATCAATGCAGCACAAAAAATGTCAGCCATTTTAGAACACGGTAGATGACCCAAGTGCTGGTTTTCTAATTCTATTGTAAAATCTCCATTCCCAGAGTTCCCCAGTCTTGGCTGGTGCCTGTTTCTGGTATTCACTAATCCTCAAGACTTGGAACATCTTGGGCTCATCTGAGCAGCCCTTACTTGGCTCCCTGTCACACAAGAGCAGTTATCCTTGTCCTCCAGGTCTGTGTGGTCAAGATGAAGGCTGAGAGTATAATTTACTGTCTTATAATATCTAGCTCCAAAGACACACCACTTCTAAAAGAACTTTGAGAGTGATGATTGACAAATTGAACTCATACACCTCACTGAGGCTGGAGGCAGGGTGGAAAGGAAGACAGTGAGATATCAAGATAAGTTTTTGTTATATAATAAGGGATTTTGGAGGCATTACAAAAAGGCCTTAGTGTTATTTTTTTCAAATTAAAGAATTGTTAAATCATTTGAACGGGTAAATGGCATTGATTTTTTTAAAGATCTGTGATCTCAGGAGCATTTACATTCCACGTGTCAATCCACACAATATTCGAATTGCTGTGATTTTAGGGATTCCATGGTCAAGTTCATTGTCATTATTTATTAATGTGGAAGGTGAACTATCTTTAAAAACATACTGAATAGGTATTTTCTATGTGTGGAGAAAGTTTTTATTGCATTTTATGTAAGGATTATTTGCGTGTGGCAGAAGAAGACAAAGGAAACCATTTATTATTCTCTGTCAAATTATAGCAAATGTACCTGAGTCATTTGTTAGTTAATTGCATCAGTGTACAGTTATTGAATACTGGGCATTGTACAATTGATCCTAGTCAGAGAAAAAGAAAAAATAGAAAAAAGAGGCAATTTTTTAAGAGGATATACAATATTTTAGAGATATGGTGAAAGAGATGGCTATTTTCTGACTCTAGCTCCTTTATTTTCCCTTTCTTTGATTGTTTATATTAGACTTGTAAATTCTCTCTCTGTATTTTTGAGATAAAAATCTTCTAAAGTCTTGGTAGCTTCACTATCATCTTTCTCAAGGATCTAGAAGAGATAATATCCCTATTTCCAGTTTCTGTGGGCAAGGTAGGAACCTAACATTTAAAAGCAACAATTAGTGAACATAGATGATAGAATCATATAAACAACATTACCTTAGCATTAACCAGGACTTTTTCATTAACCCATTAAACCATTCTTATCTTTGTTTTAGTGGAGTCGAATTGAATCTCTTTCCTCCACTGGGATAGTTTTCCTTGTCTGTGTACTTCTGTTCAGTGTGAAGTTTCTTTGATCACACATATGCAGCCATGTATAAGTACATGCAGAGAAGGCAATCCAGTAAAATAACGCATAAACTTTACAAGCAAGATACATTTCAGCTAGGAACATAAAATGTAGTACTGCTAGGGTCTTGGTAGAGTATTAAAATGAGTTTATCTTCTTTAAAGTGGCTTTCCACTCATTGCAGTTCTGTTTGGTGTGGTTTAAAAGCCTGAAAAAGGCATCCTCCCCTTGTTTCTACCACCATTGTGTGGAAGGGGGCACCACATTTTTTTCAGATATTAATTTTTTAATCACAGTTTTTCTTCCTCTCCAGCCTCAAAGGGAGTTGCCAGTTACTCACTTCCTTCTTGCTCACCTTTGTACCCAGGGTAGCCTCACTTTGTCTTCATCATTACATTTCCCTCTTTGGCAAGATGACCAATAACCAGTCACACTGTTGGTGTCTTTAAAGTAGAAGCCTCCACCCTCAGTTTCCTTGGTTCCATGGAGAGCAGAGTACTCACTCCCAAATAGTTTTATTTACTTCTTTCCTCCCAACTCTGATCGCTTTTATTCATCTGTCTGAGGATCCATTTGCTTTACTAATTCCCAGAATTCCTCCGGGATCACTTCTTTTCTAGATCTACAAAGGAAACTTAAACCTGGCTTATTGTTGTGTACCTATAATTGTCTGTCTACCTACACTTCTCCCTTGAACTCATGACCTGAGTATCCTCGTGCATTCTAGTAAGCACCCCATTGCATTCTTATCACACCATTAATTTTGAGATGAATCTTATGTTTTCTAAGAAAGGAACATCAGTGTTATCACTTTAAAGCAATCCTATATGTGAATTGTGTGTATTTTTATTAATAAAAGTTTCCAGCATGAGAATCTTAGAAGTACAAAATTTTGGAACAGTGTATGACAATAATGTTAACTAAGAGATATTATGAACCTGTTATGTGCCAGATGTAGGGGATGCAATATTGATAATGCCCAAATCAGGCTGTAAACAGGTAGGCTGTAAAGAATTAATCCCTCAATTGGCTTGTTTTCAGAAGCAAATCTAGATAAAGCCTAAGTGCTCACACCTAATTTCCATCCCCACAATTAAAAACTTTTTAACTAGAAGGATAAGGTTCTGCTTACCATCCTATATCATGTCTATTCTGTTCCAGTTTGAGAATTCTTTGTCTTGTCTGTTATAAGCCTTGCCTGAATCTCCATAGTAACTGATGACTGCATGTCTTTACATTTAGTTTCCCGGTAGCATGTAGTTTGCTTTTACTCCAGTTGATTAGCACTAAAAATCAGGGGCTTAGACTGACCAGTGACTGGCTAAATATGCAGAATTGACCATCCTGGCTCCCCAGTTTTTCTGTTTCTTTATTTTTGTTATTTTATTTTTTTCTTCAGGCTTGTGTCATACACTGAGCAGGAGACTTGAAGCTACTGTAGAGGTTTCTGATAGCCAGAAATCATTTTAAATATTTTAGTTTGAAATTCTTGAATCCTGAGAACCACCTATAAAGTAGTAATATAGTCCCTTCTGTTTTACAGATGAAGAACCTGAAGCACAGAGAACTGTAGCAACTTTCCCATAGTCACACAGAAAGAAAGTGCTCCAGGACTTGAATCCATGGCCTGAATTAGGGCACAAGCTTTGGACCATCTTGTACTTCCTCTCAGGAGCTCTGAGGAAGAACTTGAAATGCAACAAGACATTTAGATGACATTACAGACAGACTAAATATTTAGATGAAATGATTCTTGTACAACATGAAAAGATCTCTGAAACAAAGTTAAAATACTAGGAAAATATACAGTAGAAAACCTTAATGTGATCACTATGGAAAATATTGCATTGAAATTTGGGTTCAGTTAAAGTACTGGCATCAGTATGTTAATTTCTTGGAAGAAAATGGAATGCATACAATATATAGTATATAACTAAAGAGTAATAATAAAAATTAGTCAAGTCTGATAGAATAGCATATAGTATGTGGGGCATAAGGGGAATATTCTTTAGTTACAAGATGAACTTATTCTACTGTAAGCACCCACAGCACACATTGGATATATTGGTAATGCCTAGAAAACTTGTAATATGAAATTGGTGATTATAAAACCATGAAAAAGAAACAATAAATTGCAGGCATATTGGAGAGATAACTTGAAATATATTAATGATATCTAGGCTCTGAGAAGGTGAATGACCATTCTGAGTTACCCACGATTCAAAGTCCTGTACTCCAGGAAATTTTTGTCTCAGGCAAGTGATCTTTGTTGGTTCTGTCTGGATCCAACTCCATGAATTACAATTATTGATTTTAAAAAAACTTCAGATAAATCCCTGAGCTAATCTAATCCATTTTCCTTGCCCATGAAATCAGTTTTCCCTTTACCTCATGGGACTGTGTGGACAGAGAAGTCACTGAGTGACCCTGGGGCCATTGGAACCCAGGGGCAATGAGAGTTTGTGGACATGGCTCTGCTGTGTGCATCACACTTGTACATCTCTGTAACACTCATAACACTTAGAATTAAGTGTAATGGTTATATTTCTCATTGTTTTTCCATCCTCTGTAGCTCCACTTGGTGCCTCATAGATTTTCATTATTAAATTCACATTGGATCAATGAGTGAGTCAGAGGCAAAAGTCCCTGAAATAGAACAAGGGACATTCTTCTCTAGCTTCATAATTCCCAGTCCTCTACATCGTCTTTTGGTATCATTTCCTACCTATAAAAATACTTCCTTAGATGTCCATATCCACTCTCAGTGAGTGAAAGGCATAAGGCTCTCTGGAGACTGCAGGGTAGAATAACAGACCATGGAGCTGTGTGGTGGTAAAGGGGCTAGGGATGGGACAGAGCCTCACAAATTTTGCATGTATTATATTTATACCAGCTCTGCTATTCTAAGGATGAAATATTAGAACAACACATATTTTTAAAGACTCTGAAAACTGTTGTGTGCTATTACTTTATAGTGATGAAAGTGTTATTGTAAATATTTACCTTTTTCATGCCTCCTTTTCTATATTCTGCAAAACCATCTGAGTTTTCTTAGTCAGTAAGAGCAGAGGTGGAGGGGGAAGCTGATTATTTTCAGAAAGAAAGAAATGGCTTATTTTAAGTGATCATTAATGTTGGGATTTGAATTATATGTTTTAGAATTATAGAGTTGAAGCTATTCACTAATATATAGAGAACAATAGCAGTAATTTCTGCAGATGTCATGTGAATGAACCAAAAAAAAAAAAATCAATGTTGGGCTGGAGATTTGGCTCAGTGGTTCTGGCACCTGCATCGCAAGCACAAGGTCCTGAGTTTGATCCCCGGCAACCACATACAATGCTGGGCATGGTGACTCACATCCACCAGCAATCAACACCACATACCACAGTGCTGGGTGTGGTGGTTCACGCCTGTAATCCCAGCACTCAGGAGGCAAAGGCAGGAGGATTGCTGAGTTCGAGGCTTGCCTGGGCTACATAGTGAGCTCAGGGCCAGCTCAACTACAAAGTGAGACTCTGTTTCAAAAAAAAAAAAAATCAATGTAGCACAGAAATTCAATGACCTGAGTATATCACTTATGTGTATATTAGAAAACCTGGGTATAATATAAATGTCTTCACTGAAGTACTGTGACTAAGCACTTATTTATCCTAAATGAAAGACTCCTTATTTAAAGTGGTAAGGGCCTACACTGCATGTGGGAATTCTGATCAAGAAATTATGGACTTTATCACTCCTCAGCCTTTTGGCTAGGATCAAATGAAGAAATTATAGACTTTATACTATGACTTTTTATGGTCAAATTTCTATCTTGCAACTTTTTTTCAGCAGAAGCCTCACCTATGGGTGCTTTATAAATGTTTGTAGTCAGCAATAACAATAATTTTAAAGGACTTTCTCTTATAGTGGAGCAAGGGGTTTAAATCATATGCTGGAAAATTATATCAAAGAAGCACAGGCAAACTAGACTGAGGCAAACAGATGTCAAGCTTACATGTTTGGTTGGAAGTAACCCAGTTAGTTTAAGCAGGGGGAAAGACTCATTATAAAGATCCAAGAAGACATCTCCTAGAACTCAGGGCCAAAACCCAGCTAGGTATCAGGAACACCTGCCTCTGAAACCTGTAATCATCTCAGAAGTGGATGCTGCAGGTCACAGGAGAGTGGAGTAGAG
>PVIC010059726.1:0-10040 GCA_004025085.1 Thryonomys swinderianus | reverse complement strand
CCGGGATCAAACTCAGGACCTTGCGCTTACGAGGCAGGTGCTGGAACCACTGAGCTAAATCCCTGACCCCATATATATCTTATACTTATTGAAACAGTGCATGTGCCTCAGAATGCAATGTTTCTGTGATCACAAAATTACAAAGGAACAATGTAAACACATTTTGAATACAAATAGCCATACATTTCTCTCAAGCAGATGATCTCTAGTGAATTTCTAACTGTGCTAACCAGATTTAGTGAGAATTAGAAGGAATTTTAGAAGGAACAACTCATTTCTACCATCCACATGGTCATCATGATCCACAGCCTCTAAAATTTGTCTTTAACTGCTGGGCGTGGTGGCTCACACCTGTAATCCCAGCACTCAGTAGGCAGAGACAGGAGGATTGCTGAGTTCGAGGCTTGCCTGGGCTACATAGTGAGCTCAGAGCCAGCCCGAACTACAAAGCGAGACCCTGTCTCAAAAAAATAATAATAATAATAATTTTGTCTTTAACTCTAGAATCCAGTTTTGATGCTCTTCTAATGTGATGCTGGTTGTTTTACCATCCAGAGGACTTACACACTGTAACTAGAGTGGCTCATTAGCTAATGCTTGAGGACCTGTACATTCAGAAGCATAATTTCAAATAACAGAGCAGGACCTTATTTTTATCTGAGTAATAAAATAACTCTCATTGATAGATTGTGTAAATTGGTGAAGAATTCTCAGCAGCATCAGTAACTTTGAGAGCCAGAAAAGCTTGCTCTTCTGGAGGTAGGTGGCATTGGGTACAAGGCCAGCATTCCACTGTTCCAGCATTTGTGGAGCAGCCATCAGAGTGGAAGAGACAGGGATCATCCCATGTTGGGCATGAAATGAAGTCAACACATCGCATGTGAGGACGCACTCGCAAGTCAAGTCCTTTGAAGTGTAACTAGTAGGAGCTGCTGCAGAAACACAACCTCAGATGCATCTCAGAACTCTCCCCTCCGCCTGCAGTGTCCAAACTCCTGCCCTAGGAAGTTAATATGGCCAGCTGCTCCCAGCATTGTTCTGTCCTCATTGTTACTCCTCAAGGCTGTTCAGGACTGCTCCTGAAACCAAGTGTTCTCAGCCCCACAGCTCATGGCCAGCAATGGGCTCCAGTTTAGTTTTTCTGGAAAAACACAATCCTCTTTTCACATTGCTGATCTTAGCTTAGGCTGTACCATGCTTTGGCTCCCAAGGTGACAAGACTCCGTGCCCTTTGCCCAGCCCTGCCCCAACTCCCTCCCCGGACACCAGCTCTGTCACAAGGGCTGGGTCAGTGTGGCCTCCAATATTCTCTTCCTTCGAGCTAGAGTTCCTGTTCCTACCTCCTTCCTGGGAATGTACATCACTCATGGTTTCCCTTGTCTTTTTACACCCCATTACTTTGAACATGGTGCTATGTGTCCATGCTTTTTACAGTGGCCACAGTCAAGACTTTCTTACTTTGCCTGTTCAGCAGTAGCACAAACTCCAGAGCTTCCATGGTCAAAAGACAATATTGTAAGGCTCAGCCCAGGGTTTTTTCCCTACACTGTACTCAGTATTTGTCTTTGCTCTGGTTTTATATGTCTCACATGATCTTATTTTAGTTTACTTGAAAATGGAGATTTGGGATCAGGGATGTAGCTCAGTGGTAGAGAACTTGCCTAGTATGCATAAGGCCCCAAATTTAATAACTAGCACCAAATTTTTAATATACATATATATATATACATATTTATCTTTGGTGGATATAGATATTGCTATTTCTAGACAAGATTTATACTTCTAATGCCCTTGCAGGGAGGTCCAATCCATTGCTTCCCTCCTCTGGGAAGAATCACATTGGGTTAACAAGCACCAAGAATGGAAAGGGTGAGCGTGGGCCTGACACCCATCTCCAGGGAGGAGCACTGTGTGGCACTCAGCTGGGCCAGCACAGCCTTGGGACACAGTCTTCATTTTACAGGCTGAGAAAAAAGAAGAGCCGGAAGGCCGGCTCTTGAAGGACGTGACCGAGAACACAGATCTTATTAGCACCAGAAGAAAACAGCTCACATCTTCTGACTCAGACAGCCACATCGTGCCAAGGCAACCGAAAATGGCATGCCATGATAAATAAAACAAAAAGAATCATAAGTATCATCTCCTCCCTCCTCCTTTGCATTTTTTTTCTGCTTGCATGTGGAGTGGATTTTGCACAAATCTTTACCAGATAAATTCACCCAAGGAGTATCTTTATGAGAAAGACTACCCAAAAGGGTTAGAATAAGAAGAAGTGTTCGAAAATTAAAAGGATTTTGTATCTGTTTACTTCTAGGTTCAGTCATTTTTGAAAAATAAACTATTATATCCGTTATTTTTATGGATGCAGCCTGGCATGACTACAGCTGTCCTCAATTGTAATTGTCATTACTACCTCAG
Organism: Thryonomys swinderianus; assembly: GCA_004025085.1. NCBI lineage: Eukaryota > Metazoa > Chordata > Mammalia > Rodentia > Thryonomyidae > Thryonomys > Thryonomys swinderianus. The sequence goes on along the minus strand of PVIC010059726.1, from coordinate 7,622 downwards.
AATGAGCCAAGGATCCCAGCAAACTGGAAGTAGACAAAGCCATTAGACTGGGATGTGGAGCTTTACAATAGATCCTGGGTTCCGGGATGTGTCTGCATCTTTCCTATCAGTTTAAAACAAAGTAGATGCACATCAGACAAGAAGGAGTCAGTTCTGCCCTAAGCGTCATTTTGAGGAAATACATAGACCCTTCTTACTGGCCTGCATTACGGAGATGCAACTGCTTTCTGAACTGCTACCCCCGACTATGCCTCCATCAACTAAGTCCCTGCACAGTTTCACTCCATGCAAAGCTAGACCTCTCACCCTTTCTGTGGCCTCATGGTATTTGGGACCCAGTCTTCATACAGTGGAGTTGGGTTGTTCCATTGAAGCAAGGGCCACATATGTGCCAGGTGAACACTGTACCCCTAGGCTACATCCTCAGTTTTTTGTTTTGTTTTATTTTGTTTGGAAAATGGATCACACTAAGTAACTAAATCACTCAGGCTGGGCTGGAATTTGCAGTCCTTCTTCCTCAGCCTCCCTAGTAGCTGATATTATAGATGTGAATCACTACACCCTGCCCAGAACAACACATATCTGTAAACTATTTTTTCTAGTAAACTTTTTCAATTTTGTGACATTTAAAACATCATTCTAACATGTAACAAGTCTCATTTTTTCTGAAACATCTGTAACGTGTTGCAATCTGTGAGACTATTGAAACATAATGGATTGTAATATTTTTCTCTAAAGGAAAAATTATACTATAACTGGGGAGAGAAAAAAAATGCCTTAATGAGACATAGGCATGAGAGCAGCTCACAAGTTAAATTTTCCTTCATGCTATTTTTCATTAATAAATTTTTTGGACAAACTACGTGTTGAAAGAAAGACAAAAGAAAATATGTTAGACAATCTTCTAGAGACAAAAAGTAAGAGAGAGATCATCATCAATCCCACCTGCATTCAAATATCAAGTAGAGTATTTTGTCAAACACTGAGTAATTTGTATGGCAAAGTTTCCTTAAATCCCAAAGCATGAATAGTCAAGGAAACAATAAACTACTTTTAAAGTTTGCCTTTAAATCCCTATCTCGTATGTTATTGCTTTGGTAAAGGCTTCTACTACATTTATGATAAAGGGAAAAGTTCATTTTTATCCCACAGATGCATATTAGCAACCCTTTCTTACTTCCTTTTCTCACATCCAGGAGCAACAGGGTGGCGCCATTATTGTTTTAATGAAGCAAGAGTTGCTAGGATTCTTTGGGTCCTTTTCTGCTCGCTCATCCGACGGCAGCCACCAGGCTGCGCTCACCGTCCTGGGCGGTGAGATTCATCGCTATGGTCAAGACAAGGAGACCAAGAGGGAGGAGGCGGGGAGGGACTGGAGAGGTGTGGGCTCCAGGCTGCTGAGTGGGACAGGACCTGCGCAGAAGCCCCCCCCCTTCCCTGCATCAGTGGGCCTCGTGCTGTTGCATTTAAACAGTCTGAAGTCTCATGGGCCGGAGTGGCGTCAAAACTGTGTTATCACCTGTCTGTGCTCTCAGAATGAAAGGTGCACTGAGCAGATGCAAAGCAGAATTCGTAAACTGAGAAATACCTTGCCCCCCAAACAGCTGTAAGAACCGCTTAGACCCTATCTGCGGCTGTCTCGAGACATTTGGTCCACCGCCAGGCACTCAACAAACACTTACTACACAAGGAAGATGTGTTTTGGGAATTTATTTGTTTGTTTCTGAGCCACGGTCTTGCCTGTTTGCCTTAGCTAGCCTCGAATTTGGACTCCTGCTACACCTGCCTCCCAAGCAGTAGGGACTGCAGGTATGTACCACTTTTACCACATTATTAATGGAAATGTTGAGAGCTCTTTCAATTCAGAATAAATTCTTCTGAGCCCATGCTAACATTCCCAGCTCTGCTGTGAGTGGGGATAACACATTAACTGTGACAGAATGCCCCTTTATTTAGTGGGGCTTCTAATGTCACAGGGAAGATATGCAACACAAAAATTGATTTAAGCTGTGGAAGAGCGAGCATGCTTGAAACATAGAGCAGAATCTGTCTTAGAACAGACTTACATATGCTTTCTTCAGAACTCAGATCTTGTGGGCTCTGCTGACTGGGCCCAGCAGGGACTGGGGCTGGCTTCATGCCTGTCCTAGACCCAAGAGACCAGAGCCAGAAATGGTGTCCTCTCCAGGCTGTTCCCACACCCTTGCGTCTGGGTAATTCCAGGTTTCCAGCACTTTCTGATCCTTTTGAGACCACTGCCCTGTATCTCTCTGGGGAAAGCTTTTTTATTTTTTGAAACTCTAAAGTTTCAGACTCCTACAGCTGTGTATACACAAAAACAAAGAATCCCTTTCAGATTTTCCTCTTTTTCTGAACTTGTCTCCTGAAGGAAAGGGGAAGGGAGAATTTTCTTGCACTGTACATCTCAGACTCATGATAAATATAAGCCAGACATCGAAAAAAATTACAATGTACAAGCTATGGTATTTGTTTGGTATGAAACCTCGTTGAAAAGTATGCTACTCATTGTGTGTAGGAGAACTAAGCACTGCTCCTGTGTAACATCCAGCAGGAACCTGGGAGAATTTCCTGGTGTCTGTTATACGAAGCTGAGTATAAAATACACCGGCAGCTCTGGGGCCAGAGCGAGGTCTGAGCTAGATGATCCTGACATCAAAGACCACACACCTCCCTGCACACCGGAAACCAAACCGAAGGCCGGCAGCAAGCAGCAGAAAAGAGAGACCATCTGGAAAACTCACACTCCAGCTTCACGGTTTGACCCTTAAGAATCTCTCCCCTCCCAAAACAGCTTTCCTTTGAAAAAAAAATATATTAACACTTTTCTGAGCATTATATCATTTCAGGCACTTAGAGCTTTCCTAAGGTCACACTAAGGGCCAGTGTTTCTAGTACTTTTCACACAGTAACTTTTAAGGTTCCATTGAGAGACACTAGTTACACATTTTTGTAACCTTTATCAAAGATATTATTTTCTAAAATAGTACTGGGAACTGAGCCCAGAGCCTGTGCACTGAGCTACATCTCAAGCTTTTGTTTGTTTATTTGGAGATAATGTCTCACTCAGTCATTAAAATGCTCAAGCTTGTGATCTTCCTGCCTCAGCCTCCCAGAGTTCTGCTAACAAGCATGCACTATCATGCTACAGAACCTTTCTGACTTGTGCACTTCCAACTCCAGGCTTTAATAGATATAATACTATTGGTACTTAGAGCAGCAGCTAACCTTTCAGTAGTTCCTGGCACATGGGGAATCCTATTTTACAGGCCAGGACATTGATGCTAAAGGATCAAAGTTACTAGCCCAAGGACACCTGGCTAATAAATTGTGAAAGGAGGACTCAAGGCCAGGCAGTCTGGCCCTGCACTCCAGTGTCCTAACAACTGGGCTCTGCTCTCTCTCTTCTGAGCTTGAAAAACATCTCACACAGAATATAACCTTGCCAAGATTCCTCCTTGTATACAGAAACACCAGTAAGCCATGCAGTCACGCGCCTTCTTTGGGATTTATTCTAAGTGTGTCTAGGATCATGTTCACAACCGCGAGATCCACACTGGCCAGGTCAGTGGCGGATAGAGCTGACCACACCATGCAGACAAGACACGTGATCCTTCAGGATGGTACCCTTTGCAGACACCTGCTGAGAGTGTGGAGGCATAAATCAAAGCCATTCTAAAATGGTGAGAGAGCAGCCGGGGGCAAATAAATGACCTTCAGCCAGGTGACGTTCTGGTCGCAGATTCTGTTTTTCAGACTCATCACAGGAAGAAACATCCAAAAGGTACACTTAAAGTTGGGCATCACTTTTCCCTCCCTGCAACTTTGGGCAATTCTCCAGGTAAGGAGAGTTCATATAGATTCCTCTTAGTAGGGTTGGTTAGCTTCTTAACTAGTTAAGTTAGTCAAGTTAGTACTAATCATGTCCTACTTTACTAGATGTTGACAAGTGGAAATTCAACATTGGATATAAAACCCTTTTACTACCTGTTTTTAAATATTAAATCTCTGTTTTTCCCCTTTTCTCTTTTTTTCCAGTGCTGAGGAATAGACCCAGGGCCTGTGCATACACCTCCAATCCCAAAGTCTTCTTTACATAGGTTCCTCTCTCACTGTACTATCCAGTTGATTAGGATTCGGCAAAAGACTAAATCTGCTCATGTCACACTTAGAGGGAAAAGCTTTCTTTTCATTTTGAAGTTTCATTTACTCTTCTTTCATGTTGAAAACTTCAAAGGTGGTAATGTTGAAAGAGAAGTGTTAGAAAACAAGTACAAAAGGGGAAAATAAATGATTTACAGAAAATAGATGGGAAACATTAACTTTTAGCTGCCTCTTTAACTTGCAATCAGCCACTGGATGTCCTTAATGAGCCAATGTAAAGCGCAAGCTAACAGCACGACAATACCTAATAGTGGGGAATTTGAATGTCTGGTAATTGGTGGCACTTTTCCTGAGATGGTACTATTGATGCACCAAGATTCCCCGAGGGCACTGTGCTATAATCCTGCTTGGTAGTTGGCTTTTGCTGACTTGGAACATTTTAAAAGTAGATTCTCAACAGTGCAGCCGTGGCTTTTCGAATTTACTTATCTCTAGAAGTGGCCAAAATATAGACTATGGCAAAGTCTGCCTCTTGTAACACGGCAGGTTAGCCAGGGAGGGAAGGGTTTCCCATGCCAAGGTGTCCTGGTCATTTCACTCCACAGGCACGTCTGATTTAAGCCAAAGTAGAGACTAGAGGGGCAGAAGTTTGTGTAAATTCCTCCCTGCACATGCCCTCCACCCCCTCCTGCACAGTATAGTGTTACTGGAGTAAGCAGCACTCGAGTATTTTTGTGTTAGTTTTCCAGAATTTTTGGCCACTCTCTCTTCTCCTTTACTCCATTTTTATAAGGGATTTTGTTTGGGGATATACTTTCCTCCCTAAACAGGCAGGTACACTCCTCACACCCTTTCTAGAAGAGTGGTCCTCCAATGAGCAGAAAATGAGGGTCACAACCAAAATGGCCTCCGTCCAGGCAGCCCCACCCCTTAGACACAGTAGTCTGAAATGCTCAGAAGAGCCTGCCCCAACATGAGAGACCTCTTCAGCACTCCTCAAGTTCCTCTGACAATGGCTTTCTGCATTCAAGTGACCTTTTGCTAGCAAACCTTAAGCATTAAGATTTTAAAATGTCTGTTTTCTCTGTTCTTCAGAGATTGAGACTATCAGGAGGACGAGTGAATAACCTTAATTCCATGTGACACGCTCCCCAGTTTGCAGAAGACAGGAAATCCACTTCAGGCAGACCGGGAGGAAGGAGGAGGAGATAAGGACAGCTTCCTTCAGGTCTTGGAGCCACTTGTGTAACACCAGCAAGGGGCTGTGTGGAAAGCCGGCATGGGGCGCTCCAGGCGGGAAAAGCAGTGCGCACACCCTCAGCATTCTGATGCACCTTTGCACAACACAGTCCACTTATGTCCTCATTGTATTGGGCTATACTCCAGTAGGAACCAATTTAACAAGCTGATTAAGGTATCCTATTTGACAAAAGAGCCCAATAAAATGGGTATCTTTCATGTGCTATTACCAAAGGCAACTGATGGCAAAGTTCAAGAACTGCTTAGCTGTTGGGATATCTTCTTTGAGGATCTCTAGGGTTGTTTTTTTGTTTTTTGGGTTTTCTTTTTTCTTTTTTTTTTTACAAATTGTGCACGTAGACAGCTAACAAGACTTATATTCCAGTTGATCTGAGTAGATGAATCTTAAGATCATTGTTCTAGGGAGCCAGAGATTTAGCTCAGTGGTTCCAGTTCCTGCCTTGCAAGTGCAAGGTTCCTGGTGGTCCCCGGTAACCATATACCACAATACCAGACATGGTGACTCATGCCCACCAGCAATCAGCACCACATACCACAATACTGGGAGTGGTGGCTCACACCTGTAGTCCTACCACTTGGGGGACAGAGGCAGGCCCAGCCTGAACTATAAGGTGAGACCCTGTCTAAAAAAAAAAAAATCATTGTCACAGGGCTGAGAGTACAGCTCAGTATAGGTACTTGGTGTGAAGGCTTGTAAGTAGATGTCCCCTTAAAGCTTCATATGATCATGAATAGGGCTTCTTCAGAGGTGGCTGTATCTAGAACATGTGATGTTAAAATTGATTCATGCCAATGTTCAAGGCAGTCTAATGTTGAGGCTGTGGCATGCCTACTGTTGGGAGCTTTTAGCTAGATCTGTGTTGAGAATCAAAAGCAAAGCTAGCAGAATGATTTAAAGTGTTGTGAGTTTGGCCATAAAAGAAGCGCTAGTAAACTCAAGGACTGCAAAAATAGGGCAGAGGAGCCGGGCATGGTGGCTCACACCTGTAATCCCAGCACTCGGGAGGCAGAGGCAGGAGGATTGCTGAGTTCAAGGCTTGCCTGGGCTACATAGTGAGCTCAGAGCCAGCCTGAACTACAAAGCAAGACCATGTCTCAAAAAGAAAAAAAAAAATAGGGCAGAGGAGATCTTGGTTGCTGAGAAGGAATAGAATAGAAAAGATGGCCTGAGGACACAAGAAGCAGCAGGACTTCACCTTTTGCAGCCTCAAGATAGTCAAAATAAAAGGCTTTGTTTTGAGAAGAGAGCCCCAGAGCACTGTGTTCAGGAGTGGAGGCAAACTAGAAAAGTTGCTCCTTGTGACTTGGTTCATAGGTACTAGACCCCTACAGCCAAGGGAAAATAAAAGCTTGGCTACTGCTGCAGCTGGCAGTTGGGATCATTTATGTGATGCTGATTTTACACGCAAAATGGAAGAGTTGTGGGGTCAGCATGGTTTCCATCCAGATTTCAGAAGAAGGTGGCAAACCCCTGTGAGGACAGTGTGTGAAACTGGGAGTGTGAAGCCAAAGGCACAGTGAAGACCCAGAAGTCTGGAGAACCCAGGAAACATGGATCACCTGAAAAAAACTTGCAAGAAAGAAGCAGAGTCAGCTCAAGAGCGAAAGCATGGAGCTACAGCGGGCAGGTTCTCTGGAGCACACATCCTTGCCCCAGATTCCAAAACGAGGCTATTAAGGTGTCTTGTTGCTTTTGCTGTTTTCTGCCACCGTGAACTGTTATCTCTCTGCTATGCACCTTCTTGCCTTGGAGCCAGCTGATTATGGACTGAAGCCTCTACAAATTGTGACCTTTCTGCTATTTAACTTCGTGTGCCATGTATTTTGTCTTAGAAATGAGAGGAAAGTGAGTAAGACAGTGGTCATGCTTTAGCCTACGATCTATCCCCAGCTAGAAAGAAAGAGGGGGAAGACAGAGGACGTGACGGTATGGGGAGGGGAGGAGTTCTGTGCCTACTTTTAGAAATCACTTGCACTAAATACAACTATTAGCATTCAGCACCATTTGAGGTTAAATAAGGACTTTGGATTCTGTTTATTTAAGAAAAATTGGATGAGAATTTTTTTTAAGTATTTACTGGAATCATGTTTCAGATTTTTTAAAAAATCTAGAAGTCAGAGTGCATAGTTTTTTGTTTTGGATTTGTGTTATTTTTGTTGTTGTTATAGTTGTTTTAATGATTCAGACAAAGAATCACTGCAAATAACCAACAAGATTATCCAAAGCAACTCAAATAAGC
>PVIC010059725.1:0-10014 GCA_004025085.1 Thryonomys swinderianus | reverse complement strand
TATGTAGCCCAAGCAAGCCTGGAACTCAGCAATCCTCCTGTCTCTGCCTCCCGAGTGCTGGGATTACAGGCGTGAGCCACCACGCCCGGCACTGTGGTATGTGGTGTTGATGGCTGGTGGGCGTGAGTCATCATGCCCAGCATCGTATGTGGTTACCGGGGATCAAACTCAGGACCTTGCGCTTGCGAGGCAGACACTGGAACCACTGAGCTAACCCTCCAACCCTACAGTTACTTTTATAATGAAAAGCTGGAGTACGTTGTGGCTGGGGACGGGGCTCTGTGGCAGGGCCCCTGCTTAGCACACTTGAGGACCTCCGTTTGAGCCGGCACTACAAACAAATAAAGTGAAGTAGTATGGTGACCGGACAAATGAAAAAGGTAAGAAAAAGCCACTCACGTTGGTTCTGCATCCTAATGTGTGAATGTCCAAAAATACATTTCCAAGCATAGTAAATAGGATCTTCTGATAAATGAAGCACAAAAAGCAGGTTAGGGTTTGGGACTGTAAGACCAACTCAGAAAGCCACACACTGTACCAGAGGGTTCCCGGCGGACCTGAAGGAGGTCCTCCGGCAGGAGAGAGGTGAGGCTGGGAGGCGGCGCAGGCTCCCGCCGCCCATCCGCACGCGCGTGCACCCTCGTCCCCAGCCATGGCTGCCCCATGGAGGCTGGGAGGCTGGGGGCGCCTCCCCTCCACCTGGGGGCGCTCTCCAGGCGCCAGTCCCAGAGAGAAGGGATGGAGGCAGTCCCACCCCAGGCCTGTGCGCCTGGCACACAGCCCGCGGGGAGCCCGCCTGGCCTTCCTGCACGCGCAGCCCCAGCCGCCCCTCCCTCGCCCACGTACTTTTGCCCCCATTGCTCTTCAGGACGTTGGAGAGGTTGACCGAGGCGGTGCCTAGCAGTTCATTCCTCAAGGTGTGGCAGCTCCAGACCTTCAAGTCTAAATGACTCTGGGCCGTGACATTCCTGGAAAACAAGCACCTGATTCATCACCTCTCAGCAGATGGGCCGCCCGTAACTTGGGAGAAACAGTTAAACTACAAGGCTGACATCCCGGGGGACAGAACGGGGAGACCGCATCTGCGCTCAGCCCAGCACTGACCTGGAGCCCCGCTAACAATGAGCTCTGTGAGCTCAGAGAGGCGGGGGACCTGGCGCCCTCTCCCCCGACCCCAGGGCGACTTGCTCTTACAAGATGATGATCTCATTCCACAGCAGCTCCGAGCTCCCGATGCGCTTGCCCGTCTTCTTGGTCTCACTGGGGAGCCCGTCCACCGCCACCTCCACGTACGAGTTGATCCGGGGCTGCCGGTTGTGCACCTTGGGCTTTGCGGACACCACTGGGCGGGCGGGTGAGGAAGAAAAAGTGCAAGATGAGTCAAGGACTCCCAGGTGCCCCCCTGTGGCAGATGGTCTGGCTCTTTTGGGTTTGTCTGTGTGGTGGTGTTTTTGGTTTACACGAGACTCGGATCTAACTCAGGACTCTGAGCTTGCGAGGCAGTCACAGCACCACTGGGCTAAAACGCTGGCCCTCTGTTCTTGTTTTTTTTTTTTTTTTTTTGCTTTTTGAGACAGGGTCTCGCTTTGTAGTTCAGGCTGGCCCTGAGCTCACTATGGTGCCCAGGCAAGCCGCCGCGAACTCAGCAATCCTCCTGTCTCTGCCTCCCGAGTGCTGGGATGACAGGCGTGAGCCACCACATCCGGCATTGTGGTATGCGGTGTTGATTGTTAGTGGGCGTGAGTCTCCACGCCCAGCATTATATATGGTAACCAGGGATCGAACTCAGGTCCTTGCGCTTGCGAGGCAGGCGCGGGAACCACTGAGCTAACCCTCCGGCCCTCTGTTCTTGTTTTTAATCGTATCTTGTCCTGATTCTCAAAAAACTTTTAGCCGGGCATAGTGCCTCACGCCTATAATCTCATTACCAATGTATTGTTGGCACATCTTCTACACATTTGTTTTATTTCTCTAACTCTTTTAAAGACTCTCAATCTCTTTCTGTTTTTCAATGTTATGAATCAAACCCAGAGTCTGTCACATTTCCCTGGCCTACAGTCCTAGCTCTACAAAATCAAAATGGGCTATGATATAGGCCTATTATAAAATATGTCAAATACTTTTCATTGTTGAAAAGATTTGCAACTTTTTTTGTTCCAGGAAAAGAACCACAAATGTATATATTTCTATACATTGCTGATTAATCCCTAAATGATAAGAAAAATACTTTTAAATGCTTAAAACTGCACAATTCTTTTCCACAAGGAGTAAAACTATGCTGCTTCTTCATGGGTACCAGAGGACTATTTCCATTCCTCCAAACATCAGGGTGCTGAGTTCTATGTTCTTTCACTCTTCACAAATCGTGCGACTTTTTTAAATGGCTTCCAGCTAACAGTGAATACTGCATGAGCCTGCTGACGTGCTGTGCTGCGCACGGGCTTGCGGCGTCTTCCCTACAGTGGGCTCCACTCCGGCCTGGGGCCTTCGGACTGTGCTCGTCTGCCCTCCTGAGGCTCTCCACTCACTGGCGAGGCTGAGACGCGGCCTGGCTGCCAGCTGTCCACACTTCCACTGCCCTCACGCCAGCACTTCTCGTGTCACCTGCTGCCACCAAGCATGCAGCCACCTAAGTGCCTGGCCGAGGACATGGGTCTTGCAGCACGCCTGGCTCAGGCTGGAAACGGCAGCCTAGATGTCTTCCATCCTGTGCCCAAAGCAGAGGATGGAACTCAAGTTCCTCACCTATGATGGCGAGACTGTCCCCACCAGAACAACCTTCTGTTGAGAGTTAACAAATCTCCAGGACACTTCTGAGAGGTGACAGTCCTACACGGACCCACAACTTAGCCCTTACAGGTCAGCTCTACTTCCAGGTTGTTTTTAGCAGTAACTGTTCTCCAGGCCCAAAACAAACATAAAGGAGAAGAGAGGGAAGGAGGGAAGGAAGGAAGGAGGGAGGGAGAGAAAGAGAGGGGGGAGAGAGACAGAGAGGGTGGGAGAGAGTGTGTTGTGGCTAAGGTTCAGAGGAACAGGGATAGCACAGGAATACAGGGTGGCCATGATGAGACAGGACCCAAGGCGGACTGCAGTGTTTCAGAGACCGAGGTTGACTGACACCACCTGGTGGTGGAAGAGTAGCTCTGCATGCCTTTAACTCAAAACAAGGGGCTCCATAGGATTAGGGTTCTGTGATTTTTGAACCTAACAATCTCTTTAAAATCAACAAGTTGAGGACCCAGAGGTTTCGCTCAGTGGTTCCGGCACCTGCCTCGCAAGCGCAAGGTCCTAAGTTTGATCCCAGTGACCACATACAATGCTGGTGTGGTGACAGATGTCCACCAGCAATCAATACCACATACCACAGTGCTGGGGGGTGGTGGCTCTCGCCTTTAATCCCAGCACTCGGGGGGCAGAGAGCTAACCCTTTTTTTAGCCAGACACGATAGTGCCCTCAAGAGGCTGAGGCAGGAAGATCTCCATGAGTTTGAGGAAACCCTGGGCTACACAGTAAGTTCAAGACCAACCTGAACTACTAGTCTTTAAAAAAAAGAAAACAAAAATTATTACACAATTGTGCCAAGATTCAGGGAAGTACAACTTTTCCAAAACCATGGAGCTAGTTAGAAGGGGGGTGATACCAGAACCTAGTTCCCAAGTAAACTCAGCACTACCATGACTGCCCCATCTATTTGTCTGCCTATGTATTTTCTTTCTTTAGTCCTCCAGCCTTTTCTCCTGTGCTTTTTATTTTTTAAAAATACTGACATAATTTCAGACTTGCACAAAACATCCAAAGCTAATACAAAAAGAATCCCTGTAGTAGCCTTTACTGCATCCCCCAATATTAATTTTATAATGTATTTGCTATATGAGTGTTCTATCAGTGCGCTCCAGTCCAGAAAACCACCTTTTAGTAATCACACTGCTCAAACTCTGACAACAGGAGCTGGCGTAGAACTCGGTGGTGGAGGCCTTGCCTACCACCACTAAAGCCCAAGGTTCCATCCCCAGTATGCAAAAAGAAAAATAAATAGAGCCTAGCAACACCCTGCTGTGCTATAAGTGGTGAAACTGGCACTCTCATACATTGCCATGAAAGTATTCCTTCCATTAATATATCTGTAATCCCAGAACTCAGGAGGCTGAGGCAGGAGGGGATCACCCGAAATTCAAGGCAAGCCTAGCTACGTGTGAGTTCAAGGCAGCCCACACTACATCATGAGACTCTATCTCAAAAAACAAACACAAGGAGTATTCCTTCCAAGGAAGCAATCTGGCCTCAACATTACAAAAGCTCTTCCCCTTGGGTGCCATTAGAGCTTGGACTTGAAATGTTCCCTGAAACTCAAGTGTTAAAGGCTGGCCGGCAGCTGAGGGCCTCGAGGGGAAGAGATGGGATGACGAGGTCTCTAATTTCATCAAGTGGACTAAGCCACTGATGAGACTCTGCGGCAGTATCACTGGATGTGACAGAAACAGAAAATGAACCTTGGGAAAAGGAGGAGATCATGGTGGCGAGACTTTGGGGACTCAGCCTGGTCCCCGCCCCTTCCTCCCTGGCTCTTCCTCTTGGCTACTTCCTGCTGCCAAGAGGAGAGCAGCGTCCCCCTAAGGCAAGGCTCCACTCTGCTCCTGTCACCTGAGGGACAGCAGGGGAGCCGGCCAGCCACACACTGAAGCCATGAGCCAAAGCAAACCTTTCTGCCTCTAAACCATTTTTCTCAGGTATTTGGTCACAGCCATATAAAGCTGACTAAAATAAGGGTGTCTTGGAAGGTCAAAGAAGGAAACTGATGACCCCGGCACCGAAGTCAGATAGGGCAGGGCTGGAAGAAGGAATGTACACAAATGCACTAAATGGAGGAGAAGCACTGCCATCTCTAAAGCGCTCAGGGGGGCAGGAGCGGGGCTCAGTGGTGCAGTGCTTGTCTAGCGGAGGCAAGGCTCGGCGAGGCTCTGGGCTCCATCGTCAGCACCACCACAACAGAATAAGAACATGAGAAGTACTGACACAGCTGGACGGTGTATGCCCCACACTCCCAGTGGCATGGATGTGCGAAAGTCGGGATGCACGAGGCTGTGGGTCAACAGTCAGATCAGGAAGCCTTCGCCAAGGTGCAGACTCTAAAGACACAAGGAAGGAAAGAAGCCAACCGAAAGCCTCCCCTCGGAGGGGTCAGCAAGTGCCAAGGCCTGGAGGCCGACAGACATCTGCCTGCTGTGCTGGGCCAGGAGTCTTGTGGCCAGGCTGGAGCCGCAGCAGCTGCTGAGGAAGATGCATAGCTGCTAGGCTCTGAGCAGGGGTATGGTAAGATCAATGTCACATTTTACCAAGTCACTGGCGGCTGTGTGACCAGCAGTTTGACTGACAGCAAAGGGCAGAAGCAAGGAGACAGGGCAGGAGGTGACAGCCTCAGTCTGGTGGGGTAGATGGGGGCTTGGCCAGGGTAGGGCAGCAGGGGTGGCAGAAGTGCTCGGTACTGGGTACGTTTTGAAGACAGACTCTGCCGGAGGTGCTGATGGTTGAATGCAGGACATGGAAAAATAAAAAAATCCAGGCACTTGGCTTGGGTTTAAAATCTAAATGTGTAAGCGGAGGCATCAGGCTGGCACTGGATGCACAGGTCCACAGTTCTGAGGAAAGAGCCGCTGAAGCCAGCGATCTGGGAGTGACCCGTATCTGAGACTCTGGAAGCCATGAGTACAGAGAGGAGAGCCCTGGGACATGAAGGAATCACCGTCTCAGATAGTTAGCTGACGGTCCCTTTTTTTCCTGTCTCCTTCAAGTGACTTTCCTTCCCTGCCAAGCCTAGCTACAATATGACGGTCCTATGACGGTGAGGTGACACAGCCGACTTCAGGAGGCACGGCCCCCAGACCCAGACGTGGAACAGGGGTCTGGCTCTTCCCTGCAGGTTGGGCTGGGCCCCTAGTGACATACACTTAACACGATGCCGCTCACCTTTCAGGGTAAGCTGAGACTTCTCAAAAGGGAGGGCCATTCCTGGCCGGCTGGAACTGGCAGATGCCATGTCATCACCATGAAACTGCAAGATAAGCAGAGAAGAGGGTTGAACGATCTGAAGATGCCTGTAATCTCAGTACTGGGGAAGCTGAGGAAGGAGGATCTCCATGAGTTTGAGGCTAACCTGGGCTGCATAGTGAGTTTAAGGTCAGCCTGGACTACATAAGACCTGTCCTCAAAAAAAAAAGAAAAGATTGAGCTCAATTTATATTCACGCTTAAATAGAGACAGAGGCAAGAAAATATAAACATCCAAGTAACTGTCCATGCTACTTTCTATTCTGTCTGTCTTTACAATGACTGCTGAACCTGGAGAGGTCTTAGATAACTTGGGAAGCCCACAGGATGGTCAACACAAAGCCAGGGGGAAGAGTCTAACACAGCATCTCCACAAAGAAAGTGAGAGCTTTACAATAAAAAGACGACTCAATTGACTTTTCAAACAGGCAAATGATCCACACAGACATCTCTCCAAAGAAGATATCCAAACGGCTAAGAAGCCCAGGGAGAGATGCTCAACATCATTAGCCATCGGGTGTCCCGTCAGAAGTCTAATTGGCACTGTCCATGCATCTCTTACTCAGATACGATTTGGAAAATATCGCTTCACTGAGCTATGCAGATCTTCTAGTGTTGACACATCTCATAATACACTATCCAAAAAACTACTCTTGTGAGTGTCGCCAAGCACTGGGAGGCTGTCGAGCTCTTTGCTGGCGGAGACGAGTTCCGAAACCCTCATTTTCACTCGAGGACTCCTACTGTCCCTGGCAACAAACACAGCCTGCTGTTTCCCTTGAAATGTCAGGCTTGCTTCATTCATTTGGAAGAAAATGTGTGCCAAACACCCAAACCTGCTAACTTTAGTTTGTCTCTGATCTGCTTTCCAAAGTAAAACGGCAACTCACGAGAAAGCAGCCAATTTAGCTCGTGGCTCACAGAACTGCCCATGCGCTCGTCCTCACCACACCTTCACCCAATACCACGTGGTACCAAGAGGCTTCTCCTGCTCCGACACCGGGGTAGGAGAGCCGCACACAGCTCCGGGCCAACTCAAACCCACATGCAGCATCGAGGACTTCGCTTTTCTAGGTCACTGCAAGTAGCCTTTAGTTCTTCTAAAACTGGTTGCTACTTAAATACTGAATGAGTTACCCTTACACACATTATTGGTTTTAGGGTATCTCAAAACAATGAATACATATGACCCTTAATCATCTAGAAACATTTTTGTGTGTGTGACAGGGTCTCGCTTTGTAGTTCAGGCTGGGCCCTGAGCTCACTATGTAGCTCAGGCAAGCCTCGAACTCAGCAATCCTCCTGCCTCTGCCTCCCGAGTGTTGGGATTACAGGCGTGAGCCACCACGCCCAACACTGTGGTGTGTGGTATTGACTACTGGTGAGCGTGAGTCATCATGCCCAAGATCGTTGTATGTGGTTATCAGGGATCAAACCAGGAACTTGAGCTTGCTAGGCAGGCACTGGAACCACTGAGCTAAATCTCCAGCCCTTGAAACTTATTTTTATGTTTTATTTCTATTGGTACAACTTTGCCTGACATAGTGACCCAATGCCCAGTGGGGGTGGGGCACGTTCTTCTCCTGTGTCTCCACACTCTCCTCCTGTCCCTCCATCTCCTGGCCACTATCCCTGGCCAAAGCTCTCCCTGTTTCCTGTGATCTACCTTCTGCTATGCTCTTTACATCAAGGTCACTCCTAAGTGAAACTGGCTTTTCTCTTTCCTCCGAGAGCACGTCACATGGTGACCAGCAACACCTGGCCTTGTGCTGCAGCACCAGCAGTTCTACTCGTCTTTCCTTTTATGCCATTGGTGCAAATCAGATCATAGAGAAAAGGCAAATGACTGGAGTTGCGACCAGAAAAGCGGTGACCACGTCAAACTGCGGCAGAATCGTCAAGGCCTGTCTGAGGACCACCCTTGAAAACTGAAACACTGTAAAACAGTGCTGCTCTGAAACACTGTAAAATTTCTGCCATATTCAACAGCCTTAATAGTGTCTTTCAGTCTATTTGTTTCTGATCTGACCTCCTGATCTCCCACGTTAGTTTTTCAGCCCTAAATATTAACTCACTAGACTACGCCAATGGAAACCTTTATATAAGAATTAAATGTTACTATGGCTAATGACAGTGACTCTGACACTTGCCCTAGCTAAAGTCAAACAATTTTATGTGTCAAGATTTTTAGCACAGTGAAACAAAGGTGGGGGACATAGCTCAGTACTAGAGCACTGACTTAACACATGTGAGGGCCTAGGCTCAATCCTCAGCCAGCCCCTCCCACCAAAAACCTTCTTGCTGTATATTCAATTTCCAAATCGGCTTCCAGGGTCTCTTTTTTGGCTGGACTCCTTGGTTTTTCAGTGTTAGGAATCAAACCCAGGGCTTGGGCCCAGCTGGATAAATGTGCTGCCATTCTCGCAGTGGTCTTTTGGGTTTTTGTTGGGTTGCTTGTTTGTTTGTTTGTTTGTCTGGGACAAGGTCTCAGCTTTGTTAAGGCTGGTCGGGAACTCTCAGTGATCCACTTGACTCTGCCTCCTGAGGGTTGGGGTGACAGGCACACACTTCCCCAGCTGGCTCCAACAATTGTAACTGAGCTCCTTGAACCTGTCTCTTTCCATCCATATCTTGGTTCATATTTTGGGGCTCACTTACTTCCTTCTCCCTTCTGCAACTCACAGCCAATCTACCAATACACATCTTCTTGCTTCCATATATAAAGCCTGTGTTAATCTTACTGGCCCTACTGTCCCCTTCTTGGTCCAAACCCCATGTTCTCTCCCCTGATTGTCTTCTCTCATCTGCCCCTTCAATCTCATCTCCAAATTCGGCAACCAGACTAGCTTTTGGTTTTTTGGTGCTGGAGAGCTAAGTAGTTTTTTTAAATTACAGAATTCAGGGCCAGAGATTTAGCTCAGTGGTTCCGCTGCCTGCCTAGCAAGCGCAGGGTCCCTGGTTCAATCCTAGTAATCACGTACAATGATATGATATTGGGCATGGTGACTCACGCCCACCAGCAATCAGTACCACACCCCACAGTGCTGGGTGTGGTGGCTCATGCCTGTAATCCCAGCACTCAGGAGGCAGCAGCAGGAGGACTGCTGAGTTCGAGGCTTGCCTAGGCTACATAGTGAGCTCAGGGCCAGCCTGAACTACAAAGTGAGGCCCTGTCTCAAAAGAAAAAAAAAATTACAGAGGTCAGACCGTGTCACTCTGATATTTAAAGCTGTCCAGCAGCTTCCCTGAGTTGGGATAAAATCCAGTCTTTAAAAGAAGCCTCAAAGCTCTCTGCATTATGTTCTCTTTGCAACACCGCTCCATTCCATAATACTTGTGGAATAAAGGAACTGGACCCTCTGAAGTTTAAAGATGTTTTAGAGTCAGGCATGGTGGTACATACTATGATCCCAGTACTCAGGAGGCTGAGGCAGAAGGATCACAACAAACTTGAGGACAGACCCAGTACATCATGAGTCTGAGGCCAGCCTGAACTACATAGTGAGATCCTGTCTCAAAAAACAAAAAACAACAATAAGAAAATATACTATTTTGACTCCCTCAGATTAAATTCATGTGGGGAGAGTAATAAAAAAGATCAACTCTCCTCACTACCCATCTGATTAGGTGGTAAGTGTTGGTGAAAAGATGTACAAACTGTGAAGATGGTGCAATTAGATGGTGTCTAGGAACCTCCTGGGGGTTAGAGATGCAGACTTCAGGGTGAGCTCACAGCAGTAATCCTGGGAATTTGGAAGGTCCTGATAGGACCTCAGGGGGTCGGGCAATGTGGCAACTTAAAATTTAAAAAATTTTGCCTGGGCTACATAGTGAGCTCAGGGCCAGCCTGAACAACAAAGCGAGACCCTGTCTCAAAAACAGAAACAAAAAAATTAACAAATTTTAAAAGGGCAGGAGATATACTGAGTGTGAAGCTCCTGGATTCAATCCCCAGTACCACACAAAAAA
>PVIC010059724.1:0-10047 GCA_004025085.1 Thryonomys swinderianus | reverse complement strand
TCTTTCTTTCTTTCTTTCTTTCTTTCTTTCTTTCTTTCTTTCTTTCTTTCTTTCCTCTCTCTCTTTCTTGCTTGCTTGTCTTTTGAGACAAGGTCTCATTGTATGGTTCAGACTGGCCCTGAACTCACTATACAGCCTAGGCTGGCTTCTGACTCACAGAAATCCTCATGCCTCTGCCTCCCGAGTACTGGGATTACAGGCATGAACCTAAATGCCTGGCATTGTGGTATGTGGTTCTGGGGATCAAACACAGGACCTTAAGCTTGACAGGCAGAGGCTGGAACCACAGAGCTAAATTCCTGGCTCTCTTTCTTAAATATCTGTAAAAAAGTCATTACTTTTTGGTATTCAGAAAACTCATATTTACTTGACATTCTTGAAAAAAATTTATATATGTATTTAAAACTTAGTTGAATAAATATTTGGAATACAGCCATTGCAAAAATCAATGAGTGAACAGTATTTTTATATTTACTTGCTTTAAGGTTTGGTGTACTCACCTGCTTTAGATTTTTGTAGCAGGGTAACTAAATTTATCAAACAAGTACTCTGATAAAATTAGGCTTGTGATGTATGCCTCATATACATTTTCTAGTATGTTGGTGTAAAGTATACTGTGACAAAAATAATTTAGAATGAATCAGAATGACTAGCTGTATCTAACAAATTGGGGATTAGTTCAATTGCTTCTTAGATCCAAGAACAAAAAATCAGCATCTGATTACTACTGGACATGGCCTTGGCTCTGTTTCCTAATCCCAAAGACAGAACAGGTTTTGCTCTCCGCTTAGCCTCCTGACTTGTAATTTTCTTTTTGCCTGAGGACACTCTGACTTGTAAATGCAGTGCATTTCAAGTTGAGTTTGCCAGATGTCGGTTATCTGTGTTCCTGTTGAATCCTGAATCATTTCCTGAATTGCTTTCCCTTGGCATCATTTTCTATATTTTGCCTTATTGCTCGTAATATGGACTCATCGGCTTTTGGTATATTGTCAGTTTTTCTCTGAAGGACACAAACTTTTAGCGCGTGAAATGTTTTCTTTTAGAATACATTCCTGTTGCTATTACCATTCTGATTCTAAAGAGAGAATAAATAAATATACCTTTAGGTTTTGAGGTATCCTGTATAGCCATTGGACAGGTCCTTGTTCAAGAGAGGACACAAGTCCTTGGTTCTTGTAGATATTAGAGGGATATCCAGAGGATACCCAGTAACCATTAATCCAGTTTTCCATTGGCTTTCATTATTCGACATTCTGTATCAGTCTCAGAAATATTTTCATGGGCATTTATTTCTCAGTAAGATTTGGGAAGCTCAATTTTGCACGTTAATTATTTATTTCTGAAGGTAAGCACTTATGCTTTTCTCACTTAAAAAGATCTTCAAGTAGATTTTTTTTTCTTTTTACCTGAAACATCTTTCAGCTAAGATAAATGAACCAGAAAGACAGGCGCTCACTGATCTCCTCCTTCTCTTGCTGACTCGATGAAAGCTCCTTCTTTCTTTCTGGCATAGTCTGCTCAAGATCTAGTCTGCAGGAAGTTGGTCTCCACAATGTGTTCTCTGCAGGCAGCATTGATCTTCATTCTTTTTCTTTTCAATTCTGCCTTCTCCATAGTGGTCCAGGGATGGTAATTCCTGATGGTGGCTGACAAAGCGCCCTCTGTAAAATATTCTTGCTCTGCCTGAGTTTCATATTATCAGAGATCTGCAGCTGAGAATCTGTCTCTGGAAAAGTTCCTTGTAGTTCTTCCTGCTTTTTCAGTTTACATTACGTGTTTGGATTCTTACTTCTCTACACTGCTGGGCAAGTTTTTATACTTAAAAATGGAAAATACTGGGAACAAAACATACATTTTTATTGTTTCAAGTCTTTACATCATATAACTGTAGAGACACTGATTATATTGGACAAAAATGATAAAATGAATTTTAGATAGAGTACTTAATGTCATTCTGATAGACATATTGTAAAAATCTAAAGATAACTTCTCAAACATAAAACAAGAAATTTGAAGTCAGGATTGACTGAATGAACCATAGAGGATTATTTCTCTGCTAAAATATTTGATGATTGTATACTACATATAAGTTAAACAGGTGAACTGTGCATTGATAGTTACAAATTTACTGTATGGTTTGATTATAAATGAGAAAATTTTATCCATCAACTTTACAAAAACTTTCCAATAAGAATAGAATTTTAGGTATATTTAAAACTATCAAGTTATCAATACAATTTGAAAATATCTAACTATAAAAAACTTCTAACAACACTAAACATATATATGACATAGTAATTAATTTAGTAAAATTGTAGTTATTATTATTTACAGGCTTTATTTCTAAAAACCAAGATCTATGCCCTGAAGAAGAGGTATGTTTTAGTGCTTAGATAGGAAATAGTGCTTTTTCTAGTTTATAACACAAATGTCTTTAGCAATCTATAGACCTGGCAAAAATGTATTGGGGCAATTTATTTCTCATAAGTTAAGATATTTGGCAATTTAAAAAATTATTCCATTTCCTTTCTTTCTTGCTCATATTTGGAAATAAATGTTGGGTGGAAATTTTTGCTGCCAAAGTAATTCTAAAGTAGTTTTCCTATTGGATGGCATTAAATATTCTTCGTCAGCCCCTCAGAGTCTACTCTGTTCTCTCACCCTGTACCTTTGGTGCTGAATTTTCTGCTGCCTTTTCACTTTTCTTGATTTGATCCGTGGGAGGTACAGGCAGGAGGTCAGAGGGCCACAGGTCATTTCTCCGGTTCACTCCCCGGTGGGTGGCAAGTTGTCAGGGGCTGCTCTCTGTGGTTTAAGGGCACGGCTTCTGCCAGGTGGCCCCTTCCCGTAGTGTCAGCTTTTTCTTCTGAGTTTCAGTAGCTTCTCTTTCCTCTGCCTTTTCCGACCGACAAGGGGTAACAAATGGGTCACTATTTATGTTCACTAAATAGGTCTCAGGTCCACTTCTTGGTAGCTTCTTGCTGGATCACTGTCTCTGTACTCTGTTGGACAATCATAATGGACTGTTACAAACATAGGAACTTAAGACAACATAAATTCTCCCGGCTTTGGCAGCATTGTTTTCTCTTGGAGAATAGGAGGAAGAACCTTGCTTGGCCCCTCACCTCTGTCAGAAGTCCTTATCGTCCATGGCCATATCATTCTTTTCAAACTCCATCTTTGTGTTCACCTGACACCTCCTCTGTGTGTTTCACCTCCCTTTCTGCCTTTTACAAGAACAGTGGCTCAGTGGGTTAGAACCAACACCTAACCGGGTGGCATTATCTTGACCTAATTTCAACCAGCTACAATCTCTTCATTAAGCTTAACTCACCTAATCCTACAGGACTAGTGGAGGGCTGGTGTTAATTAATCAAAATCTGAGAAATTGGGTGATTATGATGCACTGCTTAATGAAAGGAAACATTCAAAGTGAATTAATGACATGGCTGTTCTCATACTACCATAGAAAATAGAACTTTATTTGTATAGAAGGACCAATGGAGAAAAGTATACGTCCACTGTCTTTAAAGAACATTTTTCTTTAGCTTCGTTTCAGAACACTTTTAAAATTCTTTTTCAGAGAAATAAGACTTATATGGTTCATTTGAAGGCTACTGACTCTACTAAAAAGTCTTAATTAAAAATATCTAATAAACTGATGCAGCTTTATTCTGTAGTTGTTCATATGTGAAATGCTGGGGTACAGATAGAGTTCTTGTGTTCTTGAGTCTGACATGGTGAAGCAGCTCTAAATGCTTAATTGAGTTGTACAGTGTATCAGTATAATTTCCTCATAGAAAAAAATCAAGGAAGGACAAAATTCCAATTAGGAGGACATTTCTTTTTCCACGGCAGGAGGAAAAATCCACAGAATGACAAAAAGCCAGTAGTAAGAGCAGAAGGTGAAGCTGTAGACCTGAGTAACTTTGGTCCTACAGAATTGATGCCCAGTGCTTTATGTAGAAAATACTGAAGTAGAAAACCTGAGTAGGATACACTGAGGAGGAACTATAAGGAGAGGACTATCAGAATCTCAATCCAGTTAGTCATGATGGGTCATGTAATTTTATGCTTATAGATAATACAGCATTTTCTTTTCCTCAACGTGTTACATTGAAAGAATGTGTGTCATTAAATTTACAGAAAGATGTGTAACATTATCCTGGGGAGGATTCAGAGTATTCAGTCATTGTCAACAAATCATTGAATAATTATTTTTAATCTCGTCCACTGAAGAACTCATCTGAACTTTTTAGAGAACAGATATTGAATACATTATTTTGGTTTACAAAGTCAATTGTTATCCTCTGTTGTTCCAGAAAAAAATTAAAGCTATATAAATCCACTCTTTCAGAGTGTTGCTCTATCAAACTTTTTTTTTTTTTTTTTTGCTTTTTGGAGACAGGGTCTCACTTTGTAGTTCAGGCTGGCCCTAAGCTCACTATGGTGCCCAGGCAGGCCGCTGTGAACTCAGCAATCCTCCTGACTCTGCCTCCTGAGTGCTGGGATTACAGGCGTGAGCCACCACGTCCGGCATTGTGGTATGTGGTGTTGATTGTTGGTGGGCGTGTCTCATGCCCAGCATTATATGTGGTTTACCGGGGATCGAACTCAGGTCCCTGCGCTTGCGAGGCAGGCGCCGGAACCACGGAGCTAACCCTCTGGCCCCAAACTATTTTACTAAAAGCCTGCCGCTGCTGGGTGGAATACACAGACAAGATCATGTTCTGGTCATCTATTTGGCATGTGGAGGATTTCAATGAAAGATGGAAAATTTTATTGTTTCTCATGGTTCTTTGAGGAACCTATTTAAAAATAACAGTTTCTTTATTAAAGAAGTGCAAATCTTTTCATAATTATGAATGTTTTATTTATACTGAAGTCTTGTAAGATTAAAAAGCCTTTTCTGTTCATAGCAAAAATGAAAAATTGTGACACTGTAAATTAGTATATATTTTAATTCAAATGAAAGGAATGAAATACTGTTTCATGAGGTAAAAACATCTTGATGAGTAACAGAGATAAACATAGCATGAAATAAATTACTTAATAAACAGTTCACAGCTGTGATTTGTTTCATACATTATGGTTGACTAATACTGCCTGTTCACATTAATGGTTGAGTATAAACCATTTCTGTTGCATGAAATTTTATTCAGATATAAAAAGAATAATATTGTCTATTGCAGGGTGAACTACAGTCATCAGCTCTATAACATCCTGTTGCTTTCAGAATGTATATTGAACATATGTTCTTAAAAATCTTAATACATCATAAAATCAAGTCTTTTGTGATAATATACAGCTTGGTCCATCTGATTACAGCATTGGCAGAGCATTAACATTTTATGAGAGTCTTATAAAATTCAATAGTTTGATGGAATGCTAAACAGAAAAATCACCATGTTTTATACATATTTATTCTGAAATGAGCTCCATATTCTCTAGTGGTTAATAGGTGAAGTGATTCCTTCATTAACCTACTACTTAACATATATGAGCAAAGATGATACCTGGGTCTGGATTGTGCTAAGTTAAAAACATTCTCAAAATAATATATAATCAAAAAGTGACATAAATAGCAGAAAGAGAATGCCTTTGATATGTGAGAGAGGGTTTTCTAAAAAGTAAGTGCCTAGTCAATTTTTTCTTCTTTATCTCTAGGAGGCCAACAAGCTTTTCTATGTTTATAGAAAATAAACAACTATTTTAGGTAATAACGATTTTTAGTTTTAGACCATACAGTCTCTATCTAAAGAGTCAAATGGGGATTTGACTTGTGTGAAAACAGCATAGATAATATGTAACAAATGGATATGGCTGTGTTTCAATAAAGTTTTATTTACAAAAGCAAATGGCAGATGTGATCTGGCCAGCAGCTTGCAGTCTGCTGCTTTTTGCTTCTCTAGACACCTGTGGGTAACTGGATGTTTCTTGGTGACAGCAGTCAAGGAGAGGAATCAAACACTGGGCTCTTCCAGTTTTATTTTTTATTCATTTTTAAACCAATACATAAAGCCACCAGAGGAAGAGACAAACTCAACTGGTCTGAGATTTCTTACTTTGTGGTATTGGCCACATGAGACATTTAATTTATTTATTCTAACCGGGGAAGTCAGTGAATAAAATGATGGTACTATATCACTTAAAAAATCTCTAGTAGGCAGGTTCATGAGATGACATACAACTTCCCTCCCACAAATTACTTATAAAACCCAAACTATCTCTTCATGGTCTTACTTGTTTCTTAAATCTTTGCAAATTTATTTCCAGGTATTAATTTGCTTGGTGGTTTTCTAATTATAACATGACTAAGTAGGTTTTACAGAACTTGCTTAGTATGTGCAAGGCCCTGGGTTTAATACCTGGCAATGCAATGTCCCCACCCCCCAAAAAAATTACTTGTAAGTGAATTGTTACTAAATCTTTTTTCTCTTTGCATTTAAGTTGACAATGATTTTTACTGACCAGGTATTTTAAAAACTCTTCTCTTTGCATGCTATACCATGCAGGTAACATTTTTTTGGCAGTCCCCTTTCCTTATTTAATACACTTCCTTCCTCATTCTATAACTGATATTGTAATATATAGCAGCTAGGCTTGTTTTGGGAGAGGCTGGCTTCCAGACGATAGCAATTCTCTGGGCAGCATCAAAACCTCTATCAACATCTACAGGTTGAAAAGCAGCAGGACACCTTCCTGGTCCATTCCCTGTTCTTTGTGAACTTTGTCTCACTGAGTTGGGGTTAAATTATAGGACCTTGTTTTTTAGATGCTGCTTGATTTCCTCTGTAGGTATGAATCCCATGTATATAGCCAGCTCTAGAATGGATGGTATTTTGATACTATAGATCGTGTATAAAAATGATAAATTTGGAGAGTCTTTTTGGATCATCTATTGATTCAACAGATAAATATATAGATAGGTTGGTCATATATTATACAAACTATAACTCTGCTCTTTTTTTGTCCAAAAGGAAATAAAATGGAAAGTAGGAAAATACACAAGCTTTTTACTATAAAAAGCTATTTAATGAGTGCTTCTTGGGCCCTTTCTACCAAATATACAAGAAAAACACAGCCAAGTCTCTGTCATCTAACTCTTGGGTGGAACAGGAAGATACAGGTAATAAGCAAGTACTACACAATCAGACTTTAAAGATAAAATGTCCTCAGATATTAGTCAAATATGTTTTTTCTTAACAGAAAACAGTAAATCCAAAGGCTTTCTAAAGTGGCTAACTATTGGTGACTAAGGAATTCTAAACCTAGAATCCCAAGTGGTTATGTTCATACAAAGAACGTGAAATAAATTCCCATGTAGGAAAGGTTTATAATAGTATCCTACACATGGACTAGGCACATAATAAGAGCTCAGTAAGTAATATGTTCTTTTTTTTTTTTTTTTTTTGAGACAGGGTCTCGTTTTGTAGTTCAGGCTGGCTCTGAGTTCACTATGTAGCCCAGGCAAGCCTCGAACTCAGCAATCCTCCTGCCTCTACCTCCCGAGTGCTGGGATTACAGGGGTGAGCCACCACGCCCGGCTTCACACTCTTTTTTTGAGACAGGGTCTTGCTTTGTAGTTCAGGCTGGCTCTGAGCTCACTATGTAGCCCAGTCAAGCCTCAAACTCAGCAGTCCTCCTGTCTCTGCCTCCCGAGTGCTGGGATTACAGGCGTGAGCCACCACACCCGGCACTATTCTTTTTATATTAGTTGATGAGAGGGACTACACTGATGAATCTCTGAGATTCTGAAATAAAATTGTTTTCACTGTTCAGCTGCAAAATCAATACATTAGAGAAGAGATACACAAATAGTGTTAAAACAAATGACAAGTTTTCTAGGGCAAAAGGCCTGTCCGAATCACTTTTTGCATGACTGAATGGAGCTAGAAGATGACTATATCAATCAGAAATGGGCTTTATTGGGCCAGAGATATAGCTCAGTGGTTCCAGCACCTGCCTCGCAAGCGCAAGGTCCTGAGTTTGATCCCCAGTAACCACATACAATGCTGGGTGTGGTGACTCACGCCCACCAACAATCAATACCACATACCACAGTGCCAGGTGTGGTGGCTCACGCCTGTCATCCCAGCACTCAGGAGGCAGAGGCAGGAGGATTGCTGAGTTGGAGGCTTGCCTGGGCTACATAGTGAGCTCAGGGCCAGCCTGAACTACAAAGCGAGACCCTGTCTCCAAAACAGAACAAAACAAAACAAAACAACACAAAACAAAACAAAACAACACAAAAGAAAAGAAAACAAAACAAAACAAAACAAGAAATAGGCTTTATTTGCCAAAGACATGTACCGGGTGAGCTATAAGCAGATGTTGGTGCTGCCTGCAGTCTTCTCCAGGAGGAAGGACTCTTAGCTGGATAACTCCCCTCACTGTCTTCCTGGGTTTGGTACAGAGCCCCATCCCTGATACAGGTTCCTGACTGGTGCCTCCAGAGAAAATCTTCTTCTCTTTGTTCATCACCAGGTAGCCCTCTGAAGTTACTGAAGCTTATAACGACAACTTGACCAATCAGCCTTTTCTTAGAGCAGTTGGACTTTAGTTTCCTCTAGTTTGCTTCAAATCTAAATCAGATTTGAGTTTGCTTATATTTTGGAAAGGAATTGTGGTCTCATTTTGGGTAAGGGACTACAGAGCCTGAGCGTCTGGCCACTTTGGACATATAGTCTCAACCATTTGAAATGGCTGTTTCTGTAGCTCCACGTGGTCCAATGTTGGTCAGATCACATGGTTGAATTGAAAACTTGGGCAGCCAAACTTAAGCACCTGCGTGAGCGCAGTGTGATTCGGCTGCTGCCTGACTGGCCATCATCAGGCAGGGAGGGGACTTCTGACAGCCGGCCAAGCGCTGAGTCCCTGGGCTCTCTGTACAGGACACCTGGGGGCAGGGGAACACATGTTGCCCTCGTAGCCTCTTGGCGGCTGGTGGAGAGTTGTTAACGCAAGTGCAGCTACTGCTCGTGCCAGATACAGAAGGACTCAGGTCCCTGCGGGGCTGGTGGGCCGTGGGAATAAAGCCGCCCTCCAGGCCAGCTGTCTGCGTGTGCAGAGCCTTTCTGCAGGAATGACAGGCTGGAAGTGTTATCTCTCCTCTTCAGCTAAGCATCCTTTTCTTTCCTACTGGGTCTTGGGAGGCTGCATGCAAACTCTGGTTTTTCTGTATTCTCCGAGCCTGTGGTTTGTATGAAATCCCTCTTGTCTAGGGGCCTAGAACTGCCTTAGCGTCCTCTCTGTCACGCTGTTACAGAGCCTTTCAGCAAGACTATTTCTGGCATGGAGAAGCTCTAGCTGAGTATTCAAGTCCTGCTGGGGAGCCCTTACTGAGTGTAGGTGCTGACATCAGGCCACTGTCTCCAATACATGAAATATTTCATTACTCTAATTCCCTCTTCAGATTTCAGACTCCTGAAAACCACTTCCTGCTTCTCACACAAGTCTATACTTCATATATATATATATATTTCTATATTTCTATATTTCTATCATAAGTATCTGTTTTGCATCATATTTTCAACACATTCTTGTGTGTATGTATTAATTTCCCTTAAATGTAAATTCCTAAAAGTGAACTGTATGAGTATGTATAATCATTTTAAGCCCCTGACATATGTTTTCATTTCTTTATACTCCCGTGAACTGTAGGAGACTACATTCCACGCTATTCTCATCTCTTGTTTTATTCATGATTCTGAAGCTTTCCCATTGCTACAGGTAAATGTACTTCTATATTTTTACAGGTAGATTTTTGCAAAGTTTAGTAAGACTAATTTTTTTTCAAATGCTTTTGGCAACTTTCACTTTATAAAATTTTCATTTCTTTTTTTTTTTTTTTTTTTTTTTTTTTTTTTTTTTTTTTGCTTTTTGGAGACAGGGTCTTGCTTTATAGTTCAGGCTGGCCCTGAGCTCACTATGGTGCCCAGGCAAGCCGCCGCGAACTCAGCAATCCTCCTGTCTCTGCCTCCCGAGTGCTGGGATTACAGGCGTGAGCCACCACGCCCAGCATTATATGTGGTAACCGGGGAT
>PVIC010059723.1:0-10039 GCA_004025085.1 Thryonomys swinderianus | reverse complement strand
TTTTTTTTTTTTTTTTTTTTTTTTTTGGTTTTTTGCTTTGTTTTGTTTGGTTTTGTTTTTAGTTTTTTTTGAGACAGGGTCTCACTTTGTAATTCAGACTGGTCCTGAGCTCACTATGTAGCCCAGGGTAGCCTTAAACTTACAGCAATCCTCCTGCCTCTGCCTTCCGAGTGTTGTGATAACAGGCATGAGCCACCATGCCTGACATTGTGATATGTGGTGCCAATTATTGACCTCAGGACCATGAGCTTGCTAGGCAAATGCCAGAGTCACTGAGCCAAGTCCCTGGCCCTGTAGGGGAATCTTTGTCTGGGTGTATAGGTAACTAGATGTTTGATCCTGGGCTACATCCTCCTCCTTCTTCCCTTATTCTCACTCTGCTTCCTGCCACTATGTTTCTCTTCTGCCATATTCCACTCCTGTGTTGTACTTCTTCTGAGCCAGGTTACGATGGGTTAAAATCTTTATAGACCATGAGCCAAACTGAACCTTTCCTCCTTTCAGTAATATCAGGTTTTGTGTGAGAACAATGAAGAAGGAACTTAAAATATCTGCTTACATTACTCCAGTCTTACTTAAATCACAGACTTATTCAATGGGAAGATATCTCTCAAAAATAAGGAATTTACATATACACCCTATAAGATTTCATAAAGTAATGGCATATGATTTCATACAAAATGAAATTATTAGACAGACATGTATTAATCAATATTCCTGATTTATTTTGTTAGTCAATTGACATTGCCTTCCAAATGTCAGTATTCAGATGACCTCTTCCTTCGGGTTTATAAGACGTAATTCCTTTGTATGTCTTATAAAAACATTGTCAGTTAATTTACCTAAGAATTTCTTCATGCAGAACGCGCAGGAAAATTCTGTTTAAATTAAGAGGAATTACATCTGTTCTTTTTTACATCTTAGAACTTAAAATAAAAAGGTACAGTATATGCTTAATTGCACTCTTAGTACATGTTTGCACCATACAATGTCTGGATTCCTTATGTTTATTTTATAGTTCATGACATCTGTCATATGTTGGAATGGACTACTAAATGCACCCACCTGCCTGACAGTCTTAACTTGGTCTTATTTTTGTTTTAGAACTTATATTACAAGCATTTAAAAAATCACATTAGGACCTATTTTCCAGTTATATCTGATTTTTTGATTTTTTGAAAATGTGGTATTATCTGCCAGGCCTAGTATATAACATTTCACATTTATTGAATTTTAAACTTCTGCTTATTTGATTTTAGGTTATTGTTTCATTTTAATCCTTATTACATTCCATAGATATAGGTACAAATTATCACTTTCTAATTCACACATAGAATACCTTCAGGTGACAGTTTAAATAACTTCCCTGAGGTTTCACAGTATTAAGATAGGTAGGTTAAACTGAGGCAATCTGATTGAATACTTTATATATTTTATCAATCCTCAAGAATTTGTTATAATTGATAAATATAACTATAACAAGATTCATGATACTATGTACATTATATCACATATTGACAGAATCAGAGAAGACAGGTCTGGAAAAAAAGTGACGGGAATGAAGATTCAAGAAATTAATAAAAGGGCTATCAGAAGTGATAGTGGGTGAAGTGTTAAATGGAGAGAAATACACATGCTGCAAAGGAAAGAGATAGCAGAGAGACCATTTTTGAGACAGTGGGAATCACTACAGACACTGAATAACAGGAAGGCTGAAAAATGAGGCAAGAGAAGCAGATAGGGATTGGCCATAAAGAGTCAGGCACACACCTACAGGGAACTGAATATATTTTATGAAGAGCACAGCATGCTTTTGGTGCACTGAAAAGTTTTTTGCATAGATCCCCTTTATGAAGAGACCATTTTGGCAGGGTGTAGACAGTGTAGAAGTTATTGAAAGTGGTAGACAGCAATTCAGAGATAAGATAGAAAGCAATTGAATAATTCAAACATAAGTAAATTTTACCTTTGCATTCTCACAATCTAATGCAAAGATTGGTACTAATAGAAAATGAATCATTTGTTTTTCTTTACCAATTTAAAATTGGTCCAAATAATGTAGGGCCAGAAAGACAGTCACTCATCAAAAATTTACAGATATTTACAGATATTTGGTGATAGCTATGAAGTATAGAAAAATATAATCCAGTGACTTTAATCAGATTGAATATACCATTTTTAACATGAAAGTATTTATTATGCATGTTCACTAACTTTTTGGCAGATTCATTGGTATAAACTTACAACTAAAGCTAATTTATTCTCTTTCCTTATTGTGGGCTCATTATCTGAGTTCTTCTACTCAAACCTTCAAGTTCCTGTTTTCCTTATCTTCTTTGGTGTTATTTCTTTTCTAAGTGCTCCCCGTATTTATTCTCTTTCTTCTACAGCTGAGGGAAAATAATATGGGCATGTGTGGGAGATTTAGCTCAGTGGTTCTGGTGCCTGCCTCACAAGCACAAGGTCCTGAGTAAGATCCCTGGTAACCACATACAATGCTGGGCATGGTGACTCACATCCACTAGCAATCAATACCACATACCACAGTGCCAGGCAAGATGGCTCATGCATGTAATCCCAACACTCAGGCAGCAGAGACATGAGGGTTGCTGCATTCAAGGCTTGCCTGGACTACATAGTGAGCTCAGGGCCAGCCTGGACTAAATAGCAAGACCCTGTCTCAAAAAAAAAGATATAAAATTAGAAAACTTAATATGTACGTATATAATTATTATATGTATAAAATTGTTTATTGTTCTGTTATATATAATCTTTAATTTAAAAATAATATTAGGAGAGAACATTTTGTTACTGGCTGTGGTACTGTTATGTTTTCTTTCCTTTTCCTTTCTCAATAAGTGTTTCACCCTGAGAGGCAGTGTTCTCTCAGGAGGTACAGAGACTGACATTTCTGTGGACTTAATCTATATGTCCAAGGACACTTCAAAGGTTAAGTAAATTCTATTTCTAATGCCATGATCTCTAAATTGTAAATGCTAGCAGATTTATGTTTTGACAACTTTGGAACCTTAATTTTGATTAAAGAGCCTTTCAGTATTGTAAAAAAATTAAATAATACACACTAGAAATTGATTATAAAATCTATACTCTAAGAGTTACTGAAACAAGAGTCCTGAAGATTGGTTGGCTGTAGAAGTAGAACTGGGCCAATATATTATAGCATATAAAAATTTATACATATCTGTTTTATTTTAAATACATAATAGGTATTAAATCCATTGTCTTGTTTTCAAGGACAAATCTAGGGAAACCAATGTGAAAAACATTTACAATTTTACTATTTGTTCAAACAAATTAATCATATATTTTTGAATTTTTGGTTTTCCAGAACCCAAGTTTTTGTCAATGCATAGCTAATAGAAAATAAATTCTATATTTTTTCTTTTAGCAACTGTTTGGAAATGACAAAAACAAAATAAAGCAAAAGTGATCAAAGTACTTGTTCAACGTGAACATCAGAGACACAACCATAAGTTACACCCTCATAGCAGTGACTGTTCTTTTACAGTTAACACCAGTATTTTGCTATTTATAGAAAAATATCACAAGTTAAACAGACTGGAAAATGGCTCTCAAATCAAATAAAACTTGGAATGCAAAACTACCAGCAATATCAAGGGATTTTCACCCAATATATTTGCCACCAAGTCAATAACTTGAGTAAATCCTTCTGCATTCCAGGCAATCAAATGCTGTCTACCAGGTACTACAGCCTAAATTAATATAATCCCAGAAGTGCTCTATATGTTTCAAAGCTAACACCGCTGAGACTTAAAACTCACATGTGATAAGCTGTAGGATATTTCTTAATGATGGTTTAAATAAAAGGAAATTATGTGAAGATTTCAAATTAAATGCTCCCACACTGAGTGGGCTCAGTTTAAATTGCTTTTGTCTCTGGATGACATGTATCCCATTGTCCATATTTCTTTATTGGCAAAGAAGTAATAAGCCTTTTTTTTAAAAGAATATGTCAATTGTTTCAGTAAAAATATAACCTCTTGCAACTATGTGTTATAAAGAATGTGTTAATATCATTGAAATAACTGCTGTCCTTCACTGTTTCAAACTCAGATCAAAAGTTGCCACCTCAGTGAAGGCTGTTCAGAGTCCTGGTGGAAAATCATCTCTTTCTCCTTGGTTTCTAACTATTCATCTCTATTGTGTATAACGCGATAGTTTTTCCTGTTTACTATTATGTTTCTTTATTGAGTTTGCTGGTACATTTTGGAAACACATCATGATCACATTCAATATTGAGAATTTGTACATGTACATGCTGTATCTTGATTCACTTTCTACCCTTGAATGTGGAATAAAGTACAGACATGTTTTATGAGCAAATGTGAATAGCATATCAAGTAAGCAATAGAGCATGTCAACAACACCTGCCATCTAGCTTTACTGGTACTGGTCTTTATTAAATATTATTTTAGTTTGAAGGTCAATGTTTGACACAGTAGTAATATGAGCACAATTCATATTATATATGTGTTAAATTCACAATCTGCAAGCTACATGCTCTGTTCTCTAGGGAGATTACTAACAAACTGATAAAAGATTTTTTGACAGGTACAGTGCACCAAGCATGGGAATGGATCTGTGATACAAAGATTGATAAGACCTTTTTGAATTAGATTTTTAAATTTGGGGCAGCTATTTTTTTCAGGTCTATATATACTCTGAATAGTAGCCCTTTATCGGAGAAACAAAACAATGGATAATTTTTTCCCCATTTTGTTGGTTGTCTTTTTGCTCTGCTGAGATCCCAGTTGTTGATTTCATCTGTTAGTTCTCATGCTGTAGAGGTTTTGTTCATAAAATCTTTCCATAAACCACTGTCTCCAAGAGTTGTACCTAACCTGTTTTGCAGCAGGGTTAGTGTTCCTGTTTTACTATTTAAGTCTCTAATCCACTTTGATTTTAGTTTAGTGCATGGTGAAAGAAATAGGTCTAGCTTTAGTCTTTGGTAGGCTTAAGCTCGTTTTTTTTTTTTTTTTTTCAGGCACCAGTTGTTAAAGAGGCTATCATCCCTCCATTAAGGATATTTGGCTGCTTTGTCAAAGATAAGGCACCTTGGTATATCTGGAGTTGTTTTTGGACCTTCTAATCTGTTTCACTGATCTTTGGGCCTGTTATTTTGACAGTACCACACAGTTTTTGCTTTTTCTTTAGATTGAATTCTTTATTTGTACAATTTATATACATCTCACAATCACACATAATATTGGGGAATTAAACCACTATATGACACGTTAATTTTCATTTTTATCCATATCCATAATGACCCACACCTCCCCACCCTCTATATACACACTCTTTATTTTCTTTCAGAATCATATTTATTACTTCCCTTCACTATATTCCCACACCAAATTCTCCATGGAAATTTCGTATTCTACAAAAACTCTCATAATTTCTAGAGCTCATTTGCATCTACACGTGCTCATAACAAAGAGAAGATCCGGTATTTCCCTATCTGTGATCTATTTATTTCACTTATTAGTGTATCCTCCAGATGTCTCCATTTGCACATAAATGAATTGATCTTGTCATTATTTATGACAGAATAATATTCCATTTTATTAAAAAAAAAACACATCTTTATGCACTCTCCAGTTGATGGACATTTGGGTTGTTTCCAAGATTGAGCCATCACTAACTGAGCTGCTATGAACAAGTGTGTACATCTGCCTTTTCAATATGGTTTTAAAAATTCTTTTGGATATATTCCTAATGGGGACAGCAAGGTCAAATGGGACCCATAGTCCTAGTTTTCTGAGAAATCTCCAAACAGATCTCCACAATGGTTGGACAAGTCTGCAATCCCACCAACAGTGGAGAAGGTCTCCTTTCTACCCACAGCCATGCTAGCATTTATTGTTGGTTGATTTTATAATAGTGGCCATTCTTTGTGGAGTGAGATGAGTTCTCAGAGTTGTTTTTATTTACATATATTGAACGATTACTGATGAACATTTATTCATATGCTTCCTGGCTACTTTGATTTCTGGTTCTGAGAAGTATCTGTTCATTTCAGATGCTGATTTTTGAACTGGGTCTTTAAACTTGGGGAGGCTGACCTGTTTGAGTTCTTTATAAATTGTAGATAACAGCCCTTTGTCTGATAAATAGCTAGTAAAGATTTTTCCCATGTTGTTGGTTGTCTTTTAGCAGTGCCAGTGACTTCTTTTCCTTCTTTTCCTTCTCTTACTGTGCAGAAGCTTTTTAGTAGGATGAGATCCCATTTGTTGATTCTTTCTGCTAGTTTTGTGCTATAGAGGATTTATTCATAAAGTCTCTGCCTAAGCCAATGTTTCCAAGAGTTTTACCAACCTGTTTTCCAGCAGGCTTATTCCTTTTGTTTTAATGTTTAAGTCTTGTATCCATTGTGAATTTAGTTTTGTGCGTGGTGAAAGAAATAGGTCTAGCTTTAGTTTTTGGCTGGTTAAAGTCCATTTTTTCCAGCACCATTTGTTAAAGAGGCTCTCTTTCCTCCATTGAGGATGTTTGCCTCCATTGTCAAAGATAAGGTGGCTTAGTGTATCCAGGGATTTTACTGGATCTTCTAATCTATTCCACTGATCCTCGGGACTGTTACTTTGCCAGTACCATGCAGTTTTTAATCACAGTGGCTTCATAGTAGAGTTTTAAATTGGGGATTGTAATACCCCCTGCCATGTCATGGTTGCTTGGAATTGCTTTTGCTATTTATTCTAGGTCCTTTCTGGTTCCAGATGAATTTTTGCATTATTTTCTCTAGCTCTGTGAAGTATAGCGTTGGAATTTCATTTGGAATTGCATTGAATCTGTATTGTAGTTGTGGGAGTATAGCTATTTTGATGATGTTGGTTCTCCCTACCCAGGAAGAAGGGATGTCTTTCCACTTTCTGATCTCCTTTTCTATCTTGTTTTTCAGAGTCCTATAGTTTTCAGAGTAGAAGCCTTTCACTTCCTTTGTTATGTTGATTCCTAGATATTTCATTTTTCTTGGGTGCTACTGTGAAAGGGATTGACTCTCCAATTTCTGTTTAAGTGAGTCTGTTGTTTGAGTAGATAAAGGCTGATGATTTTTGAGCATTGACCCTGTATCCAGCAACACTATCAAATTTGGTAACTAAGTCTAACAGTCTTTTTGTTGAGTTTTTAGGATCCTCTAGATAGAGTGTCATATCATCAGCAAATAATGACAGTTTAGCTTCCTTTCCTATCTTTATTCCTTTTAATCTTTGTCCTGCCTGATTGCTATGGCTAATGTTTCCAATACTATATTGAACAAGAGTGGCAACAGCAGGCATCCTTGTCTCATTCCAGATCTTAGTGTAAAAGGTTTCAGTTTTTGCCCTTTAAGTATGATGCTGGCTGTTGGTTTCTCATAAATAGCTTGTATTAAATTGAGATAAAGTCCATCGATTCCAATTCTCTGTAGGGTTTTGATCATAAATGGGTGTTGGATTTTGTCAAATGGTTTTTCTGCATCTATTGAGATGATCATATGGTTTTTGTCCTTGAGTCTGTTAATATAGTGTATTACATTGATTGATTTACGTACATTGAACCAGCCTTGCATCCCTGGGATAAATCCGACTTGATCAGGGTGCATGATTTTCTTGATATCTTTCTGTATTCTGTTTGCCAGTATTTTATTGACGATTTTTGCATCAATGTTCATTAGAGAGATTGGCCCGACATTTTCTTTTTTTGGTGGGATCTTTCCCTGCCTTTGGAATCAAGGTGATGGTTGCTTCAAGGAATGACTTGGGTGTGTACTGTTTCCTTTTCAATGTCATTAAAAAGATTTAGAAGTACTGGTATTAACTCTTCTTTAAAAATTTTGTAGAATTCAGCAGTGAAGCTATCAGGACCAGGGTTATTCTTCGTTGGTAGGGTTTTTATTACATTTTCAATTTTTCAGATTGATATTCGGTTGTTTAACATTTTTATATCCTCTACGTTCAGCTTTGAAAGTTCATATGTTTTTAGGCATCTATGCATTTCTTCTAGATTTCCCATCTTCTTGGAGTATAGATTTTCAAAGTACGTGTTTATTATCTTTAGGACTTCTTCTGGTTCTTTGCTGATTTCCCCATTTTCATTCCTTATGACATGGATTTGAGCCTTTTCCTTCCTTTGTTCATTAAGGTTGGCTAAAGGACTGTTGATCTTATTTATCCTTTGAAAGAACCAACTTTTTTGATTCATTTATTCTTTGTATTGTTCTCTTTGTCTCCACTGAGTTAATTTCTGCTATGATCCTTATAATTTCCTCTCTAGTATGTTCATTGGGTTTGTTTTGCTCCACTTTTTGTAATTGCCTGAGGTTCATCATTACATGGTTTATTTCACTTTCCTCTATTTTCCGAGGTAGTAATTCATTTCTATGAATTTCCCTCGCAGAACTGCTTTCATTTTGTCCCATAGTTTCCTGTATGTTTTGCTGGCATTGTGTTTTAGTTGTAGAAACTGTTTAATTTCTTCTTTAATTTATTTTGTGGCCCATTGGTTGGTCCTCAGAGTGTTGTTCAATTTCCACGTGTTTTTGAGGATCTTGGAATTTCTTTTGCTATTCAGCTCCACTTTCAAGGCACTATGGACTGAGAGTATGCAGGGGATACTTTTGTTTCCTTTGCATTTAATTAAGCGTGTTCTATTGACTAGAATATGATCTATTTTGGAGAATGATCCATGAACAGCTGAGAAGAAAGTATATTCTCACTTTATAGGGTGAAAAATTCTGTAGGGATCTAATAAGTCCATTTGCTCAAAAGTTTGATTTAGCACAACTATTTCCTTATTGATTATTTGACCAGTTGATCTGTCAATTTGTGATAGTGGAGTATTGAAGTCCACTACTACTATTGTATTCACGGTTAACTTGCTTTTTGTCCAGTAATGTTTGTTGTATAATGTTGGGTGCATTAGAGTTTGGTACATAAATATTTATGATTGTTATTTCTTTCTCTTGGATAGTTCCCTGTATGAGAATATAGTGACCTTCTGTATCTCTTTTAATCAGTTTTGGTTCAAAATCTCTTTTAACTGCAAACAAGATAGCCGCTCATGCTTTTTTTTCAGTTTCCTGTGGTGTAGAGGATTATTTTCTAAACTTTTATTTTCAATCCATGGGTTTCCTTCTGAATTATGTGTGTTTCCTGTATGCAGCAGATTGTAGGATCTTGCTTCTTGATCCAATCTGCTAGTCTGTGTCTTTTAATGGGCCCACTGAGTCCACTGACATTAATGGTTATGACTGATATGGACATATTCAGAGCTGCCATGTTTCCTTGTGCTTGGTTTTTTTCTTCCTTGCTTTTCCCCTTTTCTATTTAGTTTCTTGTTTGCCCCCATGTATTCACTCTCCTGGGTCTTGTTGTTATGGAGTTTTGTTTTGTTTTGTTTTGTTTTCCAAGATGTTCTTTACTATATTTTGGAGTGCAGGTTTCATATTTGTGAAGTCTTTCAGATGTTCTTTATCATGGAATTATCTTATTTCCTCGTCTGTTCTGAAAGATAGTTTTGCAGGATACCACAGTCTAGGATGGAGGTTTTCTCCTGCAATGCTTGAAATACTTCTCTCCACCCTTTCCTTGCATTGAGTTTTTGTGTTGAAAATTCTGCTGTGATCCTAATGGGCTTCCCCTTGTAGGTGATTTTCTTCCTTTCTCTCACTGCTTTCAGTATTTCATTCTTTTACTGTGTATCTGGAACCTTGATAATTATATGTCTAGGTGTAGATATTTTTATGTCATGGTGTTTTGGAGTCCTATAGACCTCATTTATCTGTATGTCCATATCTTTTCATGTGAATTTTTCTTTTGTTATCTCTAACAATAGCTTTTTTATGTCCTTTACACTGTCTCCTGCTTACTCAGCGACTCCAACCAGCCTTATATTATTTTTTCTTTTAGTCATCTAGAAGCTGTTGGATTGATTTCTCATGGTCTCTTGCTCTTTTCCATAGATTATATCTTTCCTGTTCATTGGCTGCTATGCTGTCCTCTAGGTCTGAGATTCAGTT
>PVIC010059722.1:0-10045 GCA_004025085.1 Thryonomys swinderianus | reverse complement strand
TTTCCTTTTCTATCTCAGTTTTCAGAGTCCTATAGTTTTCAGAGTAGAGGTCTTTCACTTCCTTTGTTAGGTTGATTCCTAGGTATTTCATTTTTCTGGGTGCTACTGTGAAAGGGATTGCCTCCCCAATTTCTCTTTCAGTGAATCTGTTGTTTGTGTAGACAAAGGCTGTTGATTTTTGAGCATTGACCCTGTATCCAGCAACACTACCAAATTTGGTAATTAAGTCTAGCAGTAAAACTCTAAAGAAAATAGATATGTAAGTACTGTATCTCAACCTGATAAAAGCCATTTATGATAAACCTATGGCAACATCACATTAAATGGGGAAAATCTTAAAAGCTTTCCTTTTAAAATCAGAAACAAGACAAGGATGTCTACTATCACCATTCCTGTTCAGTATTGCATAACATACCTTAGCCAGAACAATCAGGAAGAAATAAAAAGGATGTGTATGAGAAAGACAGAAATCAAATTACAATTATTTTCAGATGATACGATACTGTACAAAGAAGACACAAGAAATTCAACCAGGGGCGGGAGATTTAGCTCAGTGGTTCTGGTGCCTGCCTCGCAAGCGCAAGGTCCTGAGTTTGATCCTGGTAACCACATACAATGCTGGGCGTGGTGACTTACACCCACCAGTCATCAATACCACATACCACAGTGTCAGGTGTGGTGGCTCACGCCTGTAATCCCAGCACTCGGGAGGCAGAGACAGGAGGATTGCTGAGTTCGAGGCTTGCCAGGGTTACATAGTGAGCTCAGGGCCATGCTGAACTACAAAGCGAGACCCTGTCTCAAAAGAGAGAGAGAGAGAGAGAGAGAGAGAGAGAGAGAGAGAGAGAGAGAGACCTTTCAAAATAAAAGACCTATTCAAAAAATGGGCTACATAAATGAATAGATGCTTCTCAGAAGAATTAAAATTGGTCAATAAGTGCATGAAAAATTCTACCTCTCTGGCTCTTAGAGAAATGGAAATTAAAACACTGTGATTCCATCTTATTCCAGAAAGAATACCTATCATCAAATTGCTGGCAAGAGGGAAGAGGAGGTGGGATACAGCTCAGCAGTGCAGCACCTGCCTGGCAAGGGTAAGGCCCTGATTTCGATTCGTGGGACAGAGAGAGAGACAGAGACACAAATACAGATACAGGGGGGAGGGGAGGAAACCTTCTATCTTGTTGGGGGCAATGTAAACTAGTATGATCACTATGGAAACCAGCATAGAGTTCCCTCAAAAAATTAAAACTAGAAATTCCACTGGATCCATCTATTCTCCTTCTAGGTATTTTTCCCAAAAAGAGGTAAAGACATCATATTAAAACGATACATGCATAGTCATGTTTATAGCAACACAACTCATAATAGCTAAATCTTGGGGAGCAGCCTGAATGTCCATCAACTGGTGAGTTGGTAAAGAAAATGTGATATTTATATACAATGGGCACTCCTGTGTCATAAAGATAAACCTAAGTTACATAATAAAATGGATGCACCTTCAGATAATAATATAACATGAAATCAAACACACAGGCTTAAACAGCATATAGTTCATCTTATATGAATATAAATAGTAAACTATAAGATAGAAAACAAGGAACAGGGAGGCAGAGCTTTTGCAAGTGAGGAGATCGAGAAACTAAGGGAGAGGAAAGAGAAAGAGGAAAGAACTGCAGTGCATTATGTACATTTAGCAAATCCCCACAGACAATGTGATCATTACATACTGCAAACATGTACTAATAAAATAACCAGATTGAACAAACAAAACATCAAAACCAAGGTCTGGGGGCCAGGGAATTAGCTCAGTGAGGTCCTTGGTTCAACCCCCAGTAACCACATACCACAATACCAGGCGTGGTGACTTATGCTACCGCGCCAACCTTGCAAGCCCAAG
Source organism: Thryonomys swinderianus (assembly GCA_004025085.1). Classification (NCBI taxonomy): domain Eukaryota; kingdom Metazoa; phylum Chordata; class Mammalia; order Rodentia; family Thryonomyidae; genus Thryonomys; species Thryonomys swinderianus. The sequence continues at coordinate 8,145 of PVIC010059722.1, read as the reverse complement.
AGCCTCAGTTCAGTCCCTGGTATCACCACCACCACCACCACCAACAACAACAACAACAACAACAACAACAAAAACAAACTCGTTAGCCACAGCTTAGTGATTGTCAATGCAGCTGGAATCCATATTCAGAGTATTGTCACTGCCACTAACTGGGATGCTTTCTTTCTTGTTGTATTGGTCCTGGGGATTGAACCTACTGCCTTTGCACCAAAGTACATTCACAGCCCATTTTCACATATTTATTTTTAAATTTTGAGAGAAGATCTTGCTAAGTTGCTACCTGGACTGCTGAAACTGAGTAACTTCCCTAAGCTTCCCAAGCCTTCCTCTTCTGGTTAAAAGGATATAACTGTATTAAGCACAGCCAAATTTATAAAGGATAATAAATAACAGGTTGCAATTCAGTGGGGACAAAGTAAGCAAGTCAAAGTATATTGCTTTATCATCACCATTATCAGCATCATCACCCTCTCTTGAGTCGCAGCTGGCCGCCTACTTGGTCCAAGGCTTGGAAGGTGCTCACAGCATTAATCCATGCTAAGACTGGGCCTTTGTTGTCTGTTGCTCCTCGTCCATACAGCTTTCCTTTAAAAATAGAAGAAAAACTTTCAAAAGGGCAAGGACACTTCTGCCAACTTGAATTTGTAAAAAACCTATGTCCTTGAATGACAATAAGCTAAGAAATACTTTTAATGGTCCAGGCACAAATCTTGCCTGGAAATTTTGAAGTATGATTTCTTACATACATATGGTATGGTCAACAGCAAAGTAGATACAGCGAGCTAATTTAAAATATATTCCATTGGCCTCCACAATCATCAGCTATTTAATCCAAGCTCATAGAGGAGACCTGAGGATTTACCATCAAACAACTCGTATCATAGGCTCTCACTTTGAGATTTTACAAATGGCAAAATGAGGAAAAGATATAGAAACATCTCTATTAATTTTCCTTCATCTTTTTCCTATAAAATACAAATTATATTTGGCATTTTTAAAAAGAAAAGGGTTGACCCTTGTACCTGACGGCCCTCATTTAGGGGCACAGAATTTTGTAGTTTCACAAGGGAAAATAGTTCAACCTCGATGACCAATTTGTAGATTATAAAAGCAATACTTTTGTTTGTCCTTAATGACCATTAACAACATGGAACTTGGGTATAATCACATCTTAAATTCTTAAACCCTGTGACCAAGCCCTCTCTGCAGATGAGCACAGCCCTGAGGACTCAATATGTCACTGACCATCCACCTCTGTCAGTGTGTAAGGATCAGTGAGCCACCCGTCGCTCTGCAGAGCAGACTGCACATCCAGGTGCCCGTAGAAGCACACAGTCGGTTTCTTTGGATCATTCCCCAGATGAGCCAGTATGACAGGAGGTATGGGAAGACTCTGGCCACCAGGAAGCTGCAAGAGGATAATGAATCATAGAGTTCAATAAAAAATAAAATAAAAGACAAACCTTGCGTTGTTTTCCCAGAAAATTCAGAATGTGAAATTAGGATTTGTGGCTTTTCTGCTCTTCATTCCCTATAAGGCAGTGGTCCTCAATTTTGGGGGGACTGGTGATAGTTTTGTGGAAGATAGTTTCTCCACAGATGAGGTGGGGAAAAGTTGTGGGATGATTCAAGTGTATTGCATTTATTTCCATTATTATTAAATGGTAATATGTAATGAAATAATTACACAATGCACCATAAAGCATAGTCAACAGGAGTCCTACAATTAGATGGTTCCATCAACTCACTCGGCACTGTAAAGCCTGTCACAAGGTGTGTCTTAATTGTTAACTGCCACTCACTGGTACTGTTTCGATATGAGTCTACAAACTATTGACTTATTATGTCTCTGTGCAGTCAAGCCTCTGCCTGTATTAATAAGAATTTGCAGCCACTTCCCAGTGCTAGCATCATCACCTCAGCTCCACCTCAGATCATCAGGCATTAGATGCTTACAAGGAGCATACAGCCTAGATCCCTGGCACTTGCAGCCCACATTAGTGTTCATATTCCTATGAAAGTCTAATCCCCCTGCTGACCCAGTGGTAGGTGAAACTCAGAAAATATTGAAATGACATGGGGTGGAATACAAATGAAGCTTCATTGGCTCACCTACTGCTCCATACCTACTATGCAACTCAGTTCCTAACTGACCATAGACTGGTACTGGTCCATGGCCTGGGGGATGGGGATTTCTGCAGTAAACCTATGTCTTTGTCCTGAGTATCACTCTCCATCTCTAAAATGGTACCGTGAAAATATTTTAGTAAAACATAAAACACAATTCAAAGTAATGCTCTTCCTTTGATATTCATTGTCAAATAATGTAGTTAATAAGATGCACTCATCCCAGCACTCGGGAGGCAGAGACGGGAGGATTGCTGAGTTCGCGGCGGCTTGCCTGGGCACCATAGTGAGCTCAGGGCCAGCCTGAACTACAAAACAAGACCCTGTCTCCAAAAAAGCAAAAAAAAAAAAATAAGATGCACTCTTCATTAAGGACTCAGATCTCAGCTGGCTTAAAGTAGGCAGACAGAATTCTGAACAACTTGGGTTATTTGAAGTTCTCAATGCTCAAGAAGGTGTCACTGGGCATATAGCTGTAGGATTAACAACACTGATGGAACAGCAGTTCTGAGCAATGATTCCGAAGAAACTATGCAGATGTATACATGGACCTTCAAGAAAGATGTATATGAAGTGAAAAAAAAGAGCAAAGATGCATATGAATTTAAGGGAAAGGACAATTGGGGGAAATATGAATCATGTGTGCAGGAAGTGAACAGAGAACAAGGGGGAAGGGATTGTTACATAACAAGCTGATCTTCACTCATCACCTCTATTTCTATATATGCATCCTTCATCCCTTCTATGACCAAAAGTCAATAATGTAGTCTCAGGGGACAGGGATTTAGTTCAGTGGTTCTTGTGTCTGCCTTGCAAGCACAAGGTCCTGAATTTGATCCTCAGTAATCACATACCACAATGCTGGTGTGATGACTCATGCCTGTAATCACAGCACTCAGGAGGCAGAGGCAGGAGGTTTTCTGTGAGTTCAAGACTCACCTGGGCTACTTAGTGAGCTCAGGGTCACCCTGAACTACAAAGTGAGACCCTGTCTCAAAAATAATAATAATAGGGCCAGAGATTTAGCTCAGTGGTTCCAGTGCCTGCCTAGTGAGTGCAAGGTCCCTGGTTGTATCCCCAGTAACCACATACAACAATACTGGGTGTGGTGACTCATGCCCACCAGAAATCAGAACCACATACCATAATACCAGGCATGAAGGCTCACTCTGTAATCCCAGCACTCAGGAGGCAGAGGCAGGAGGATTGCTGAGTTCAAGGCTTGCCTGGGCTACATAGTGAGCTCAGGGCCAGCCTGAACTACAAAGTGAGACTTTGTCTCAAAACAACAACAACAACAACAACAATGATATAGTATCCCTTGGGACTAAGTGTAATGTTTCAGCCTTACTGAGTGTTACCACCCTGGAGGAGGGGCCTAGGGCAAGGGTCAGTGTAAGCCCTGCTTTTGCCACCACCAAAAGAGGCATGGCTCCTGACCATAAAGATGGCAACTCTCTAGTTTGAGGGAGACCTGCCAGTACCTGCTGAAAACCCAAGTCCACAGAATCCACTTCAGCTCCCAGGCGCTGGAGCTTGTCTGCAGCTAGAGCCATCATCCGCAAGAGTTCTTGTCTAAAATGAGGCACAGGTTGAACAGAGTCACTCTCAATGGCCACCCATTCCTTGAGTGTCTGCAAGAAAAGGCAATAGGGTGTTAGTATGATTGGGGAAGAGGCTCAGATCCATTGTGGTGGAGACAGAAGTTCCCAAGTAATCTTCAGTTGGGGGAACCCTACAGACTGTGCTAGTAAACACAGTGACTTTCACAAGGAACTGACAGATAAATCGGGGATATGATGAAGACCTAGAGGGCAAAGGGGTCTGGTTAGCAAAGAAAATGAGGTGGGACAGGCTGGTGAATATGGCGGCCTCTCCAAGTACCTCCATTCCATCAGGCAATGAGGTCTGGCCTTAAACTCAGCCTTAGCTCCTGACCCTGTTAAGAATGTTACAGTCATATGACCTTGAGGATCCTCCTTAACTTCTGACCCTCAGTTACCAGAGAGTGAAGCTCCCTAACTCCAGGGGATGATCACCATGAACTGAGACAGAGTGTATTAGAACTTTGCATGGTGCCAGGAACCACCAAGAAGATATATAAATACCTGACTGAAGAAGCCCAGGATTATTCATAATTTACCTCCTTTGGAAAACCATCACCAGGAGAATGAGTGTTTCACCTCACTTTCTAGTATTCCCAAGTATCACGCACATTCTTCCTACTCAGGCCCTCCAAAATATTGAAGAATAATACTTCCTAGTAATTCATCAAGTCTTACAAAGATTGTTATAAATACTTTTTAAAATTGCTACTCATCGGGCCGGAGATTTACCTCAGCAGTTCTAGCGCCTGCCTCACAAGTGCAAATCCCTGAGTTCGATCCCCTGTAACCACATACAATGCTGGGCGTGGTGACTGACGCTCACCAGCAGTCAATACCACATACCACAGTGCTGGGCGTGATGGCTCACGCCTGTAATCCCAGCACTTGGGAGGCAGAGGCAGGAGGATTGCTGAGTTCGAGGCTTGCCTGGGCTACATAGTGAGCTCAGGGCCAGCCTGAACTACAAAGCAAGACCCTGTCTCAAAAAAAAAAAATTGCTACTTATCAAAAATACAAAATTTTTCAGTGTAATATTTTCAAAAATTATTACTAATAGGGCCGGAGGGTTAGCTCAGTGGTTCCGGCGCCTGCCTCGCAAGCACAGGGTCCTGAGTTCGATCCCCGGTAACCACATTATAATGCTGGGCGTGGAGACTCACGCCCACCAACAATCAACGCCGCATACCGCAATGCCAGACATGGTGGCTCCGCCTGTCATCCCAGCACTCGGGAGGCAGAGACAGGAGGATTGCTGAGTTCGCGCGGCTTGCCTGGGCACCATAGTGAGCTCAGGGCCAGCCTGAACTACAACACAAGACCCTGTCTCAAAAAGCAAAAAAAAAAAAAAAAAAAAATTGTTACTAATAAAGTTTATGCCATGAACAAATGGACCTTATACAATAATGGCACAGTTTTATTGTTAGAGAATGGATTAATATAATAACTAGTAAGTTAGTAAGTTCTGGATAATGTTGATGGAGGGACAATTCTGAGCAATAATTACAAATAATCATTCATATTTCAGTGCTGCAAACATAACTCCTTATACTGGGAACTGAGATAGTTTGTTGTGTTTTTTTATTTTTTTTTTTCAGAAAAATTACACATACTTTGCATGGTTGATCTTCCTAATTTGTTTTTTGAGAAAAAGTCTTAATTTCTTAGACTGACCTCACACACATGATCCTCAGCTTCCCTAACCCTGCCTCAAAAAAAAGAATACACCATCATACCCAGTCCTAATTTAAATTAGTTTGATCCCTTTCTCTGACTATAGTACTCTCTTTTTTCTTTTTTTAGTTTTTGTAAGAGAGGGTCTTGTTTTGTAGTTCAGGCTGGCCCTGAACTCACTATGTAGGCTAGGCAAGCCTCAAACTCACAGCAATTCTCCTGCCTCTGCTTCCTGAATGCTGGGATCATAGGTGTGAGCCACCAGGCCCAGCATTGTGATATGTGGTACCAGAGATCAAACTCCGGACCTTGCACTGCCAGGCAGATGCCAGAACTACTGAGCTAAATCCCTGGCCCACTGTAGTACTATTATTACAGGTGAATTTATTTAAGGAAAATTTTGGCTTATGTTTTCCCAACTAGAATTTATAAAGCAGTGCTGCCAAGTTCTCCCAAAACTGAGTAATCTGCTTGTGTTTCAAGAGGTTGGGAAGAGATGTTTTGACTAAAACCCCAAAGCAGCACTTAATCACCACAAGAGATCATTTTTCAACTCCCTGTTAATTGCAATCAATTACAAAAGGACACTTGAGTTCTCAAAATTCAAGAAGCTTTTATGTCAGGCTAATATGCAAACAAGAAGAAGGATTACATAATGGTTAAGCTTAGGAACAGTGACCTAGACATTCAGCTTTGGGCCTTTATCATGATGCATGAAAACTTCACATCTGTTTGTGTGATAGTATTCCTACAATTAGTTGACTGAACCCAGTAAACAGGTATTAATGCCCACCAGGTATTAGACGTGGTGTAAGGTGTGACTTGGAGGACAAAGTTCGGTGAGACCCAAAGGAGCTTCACGTTGTTGAGCACAACCAACAACATGTAAGTGTGGGGAGAGCTGTGATCATGGCTTGAGATTCCTCAGAGGGGTAAGAGGACCCAGTGGAATGGAGAGGAGGAAATGGTGAGGTACCACAGGCACCTGTGCCTTCCCTCTGGGTCATCCCTCTCTCTGCGCCCCCAGGCCTCCTCTTTCTCTTCCCTTCCTGATTGCCTCCCTCCCTTCTCCTCCCTAAAAGCTATTACTATGGGCTAATAGCTGTAGAGCGAGTTGGAAAGGATCATAAAGGAGGATCACAAAGGAGGCAGCCAGTGTCCACTGCACATGTGCTGTAAACATACAACACTGGCATTAGCTTTGCAACTCTTCAGCTCCTCGGGTCTGTGCAGAACTCAGCCAGAGTGAGTCGTATTCTTTTTTTTTTTTTTTTTTTTTGCTTTTTTGGAGACAGGGTCTCACTTTGTAGTTCAGGCTGGCCCTGAGCTCACCATAGTGCCCAGGCAAGCTGCCGCAAACTCAGCAATCCTCCCATCTCTGCCTCCCAAGTGCTGGGATTACAGGCGTGAGCCACCACGCCCAGCATTATATGTGGTAACCGGGGATCGAACTCAGGTCCTTGCGCTTGCAAGGCAGGCGCCGGAACCACTGAGCTAACCCTCTGGCCCGCGAGTCGTATTCTTAATGGACCGCCTGGTGATCCAGAATAAATGTGAGTTCCACAGGCACTGGTCATCTCTAAGTGGACAGTCCTAGATCAAATGTACTGGGAATGGATAAATGATGCCTTTTAAGGAGGAGTAGGTAGGAGCGATCTCTTTCACAGAGCTAATGAAGGGCAATTATTTTTATTCAGTGAGTCACAGGCATTTCAAATGGAATTGTGTCAGGCACAAAAATCCACATCTCCCAGCAAATGAATGATTATACCAGACCTTAGGTCAGAACCCAACTGAGGTACAGGTTCTTTTACCTGCACGAATTCATCCTGGTGGAGGTCAATGTACTGGAAAACCTTGTCCAAAGGCCCGGAGGGTGGAGAGGATGAGGAGAACATTCCCCCCTCGAGCAGTAGCAGCAGTGCCAGGAAGGACGAAGCCTGTTAGTGGTTGATGGGAGATTTAAAGAAAGTGCCATTGTTAGACTTGCATCCTTTCAAGTGCTTCAAGAAAGACTTACCCAACACAGCTGCTTGAAGTTAGGGGTCTAAAATAAGCAGAGATGATAGAACTAGAAATGCATTTTCATTTCAAAGCTAAGTGGTTTTTAACAAGACAGAACCCAAGTTAATGAGTTTGTCTCTAAATTGTGAGATCCCCAGATACACCTATGACATGGTCTTGTCCACTCCTCACGTAGGAAAGCCAGTGTCCACACCCCAGTGTGAGGGGTAGTGTTTCAGAGCTGTGAGGTTGAACAATGAAAAGGTCATCACCCAAGAATGCCTGTGTTCTGTGGGGTGCCTTCCTACCAGCCATGGCAATTGGAATATGAAAGGGAAGGAAGGAAGGAAGGAAGGAAGGAAGGAAGGAAGGAAGGAAGGAAGGAAGGAAGGAAGGAAGGAAGGAAGGAAGGAAGGAAGGAAGGAAGGAAGGAAAGAAGGAAGGTATATAATTTGTACTGGTACAAATTCCCCAATATTATACGTGATTTTGAAATGTATATAAATTGTACCAATAAAGAATTCAATTTAAGGGCCAGAGGGTTAGCTCAGTGGTTCCGGCGCCTGCCTCGCAAGCGTAAGGACCTGAGTTCGATCCCCGGTTACCACATATAATGCTGGGCGTGGTGGCTCACGCCTGTCATCCCAGCACTCGGGAGGCAGAGACAGGAGGATTGCTGAGTTCGCGGCAGCTTGCCTGGGCACCATAGTGAGCTCAGGGCCAGCCTGAACTACAA